>JADPWL010003085.1:372747-520001 GCA_019059595.1 Marasmia exigua
TATATTCTAGTCTTCTTCCAAGAAATTGCAGCATTTTTTCAGCATGTCTGTGCATTTACCGAGATCCATGTCTGTTTATTGTAGAGATTTAATAACGACATTAATTTGAAAAAGTATGTCATACCAGACAACCAATGAAACTATGAAGCCGAAATCTTTTAGCTGTTCGGCTAGAGTAGTAGCCTCATGAGAGACTTGAACATCAGTTTGCTGAGTTTCGATAGCCAAAGTGATTAAAGCGTCATGGACGGCGCTAATTTGATAACGGACTGCTTTAACACTGCCTATTCTTGCTTCCCAACGCGTGTCACTGAGTTTTTTTATAGTGTACAATCCCAAGTGATCGGTCAGAATTTTCCATCGATGAACAGAAGCTGAAAACAACGTAAACAACCTCTGAAGTACTCCAAACAAAGTGACAGATTTTACAGATGACTTAGCGGCATCGCATAGTACGAGATTGTAGCTATGACAGCCACACGGTACATATACAGCTAAAGGATTTATGTCCAGAATTCTTCTTTGAACTCCAATATTTTTTCCTTTCATGTTTGCTCCGTTGTCATAGCCCTGACCTCTACAATCGTTCAATTCCAGTCCGTATTTATTTAAAATATCAATAATAACTTCAGTCAGCCTTTCACCAGTCGACTCATTAACAGGTATAAATTCTATGAAATGCTCTTTTACTGATATTTTATCGACATCTGATGATAAATCAACAAATCGTATTGTCAGTGAAAGCTGTTCTATATGACTAATGTCCGGAGTACAGTCAGCTATAATAGAATAATATTTCGATTTCTTTGCACGTGATATGATTTCTGACTTCACTTTTTCACCCATCAGCTCTATTAATTCATTTTGAATGTCTTTTCCGCAGTAGTGGTCAGAAACATCACCCTTTACAGCTAAACGCAAGTGCTCCTCCATAACTGGATCAAATTTGGCTAGTAGTTGTACTAAACCCAAGAACTTTCCATTATTTGGCGTATATAGTTTGTCGGAAGTACAAGGTGTCTCAAAAGAAAGTTCACATTTAAATCTTTTTTTAAAAGAAAAGTCTTAGCTTTATTGAAAAATGTTTTATTTTATATTGAAGTACACTGTTTGGGAATTTATTTTTTAAAAATAACATCGTCCAAATGTAAACCGTTGCGCTCTCGGCATTCATTTAGTCGGGCACTAAAATTGCCTATGACAGCTCGGCAGGTAGTCTCCGTGATGGCTGCCATTTCATGGCGGATATTTTCTTTTAATTGTGCCAGGGAAGTCGGTTTATTAGCGTAAACTTTTGATTTGACATAACCCCACAGGAAAAAATCCATAGGCGTTAAATCGGGACTCCGTGGTGGCCAATTTATGTCACCTCGCTTGGAGATTAATTTGTTCGGAAAAATTTCTCGAACTCGAGGCAGAGATCTGTTGGACGTGTGTGAAGTTGCTCCATCCTGCTGGAACCATGTTCTTTGGTTGTAACCAGGAAAGTTTTGCAGTTGGGGTACGAAAAACTCGTCTAACATCTCCACATAACGCTCTGAATTCACTGTGAGTGTGCGTCCCCTTCCATCTTCAAAAAAGTAAGGGCCGATAATTCCTCGCGCCGACATCGCTGCCCATACGGTGACTTTGGGTGAATGTAGCGGTTTCTGATGTTTTTGTTTTGGGTTGGTTGCACACCAGTAACGACAATTTTGCTTGTTTACATGCCCATTCAGGTGAAAATGGGCTTCATCGGAAAACAAGATGTTGGTGAACGTTGGAAAACGCTCAATCATCTGATTTACAAAGGCAAGCCTCTGACCAGCATCTAGAGGCTTCAGTTCTTGCACTAACTGAATTTTGTACGGGTGCAGCTTTAAATCTCTGCGTAAAATGCGGCATAATGAAGATCTGTGCACATTTAAAGCAACAGCACGCTTCCGAATCGAGAGGTTTGGATCATCTCGAATAGACTGAGTAACACTGTCCACGTTTTCGGCGGTTCTTGATGTTCTTGGCCGCCCAGATTTTGGTTTCTCCAGAGTTGACCCAGTCTCTTCAAACTTCTTAACCCATTTTGCAATGAGTCGAGTGCTAGGCGCATCATTTAAGTGACGAATATGTCGAATACTGCAGAATTTTCTACGCGCTACAGTCGCCGAATTACCGTTTTTGTAAAACTCACGTACGCACAACGCACGGTCCGCACCAGAGAAACGCTCCATAGCGACTAAATTCCCAAGAGCCAGACTACCGACTGACATACCCCCCGCGCCCCTCAGAATAGTTGCTTTCGCGTAATAAAATAAGCAAATGTGAACTTTCTTTTGAGACACCCTGTACCTCTAAACGCCATATTGTTTTCAGCTAAATACAGTGTAATATGCATTAATCTAGACAAAATATTATTCCACCTTGTAGTTTCCTTTCTAATCAAATGTTGCTCTTGACAATCTATTGTTTTTCCCGTTTTTAATCTTAGTTCAGCCTCAATCCATGAGAGGTAAAACTTCTTATGAAAAGTGCTACTTTCATGAACTTTTAACATTTCTGATAAGTGTTTCCAGTCGTTATATCCTTCAGATGCTAAATTCGACGTTGAGCTGCTATCAAATAGCCGGCAACAAAAACAGTAAACTCGATTTTTAGAAACTGAGTATATTAACCAACGACGCTGAATTATTTCATTGTTTACAAGTTTTTTGGTAAAATGAGAATTTGAGAAATGTCGCCCTGTATCATTTTTTGGATAATTATCAATGTGAGTTTGCACTGGGCCATTAGTTATTATATGATCAATAACTTTGCTATTTCGAGTGAGTGGCCAAGTGGCTGGATCCGATATATTTGGAGCAAGAGAACTAATGTCATCTAGAATTTGTATTTGTTGTACATCACCAATAGTGTCATCCTGAGCAGCATCTGTAATTGTAACACAACTTGTCTCCTCACTTCGGGAAACTTCGTCCACAATCTCTTCAACAGCTAACTGATCTGACTTGTCAGACAGAGACTCCACTACCGATGCATTCGCTTTTATTTCAGATGTAGATGCCACATTAAGGTCTTGATTTTTTGTTGTGATATATTTGCCTATATTCATAAACTTTTTTGTTTTTTTAAATTCCTTCTCTTTTTCTGCTTTTCGTTTTCTATATTTTGACCCAGATGGTTTTCTTTTGAAAGGATCAACGTGTTCAGACATTTTGTACTAATCAAATCTGCAACAAATTAAATCTGCGTAAGTCCGATCATTTCTATAAATTAATTAAATATAGCGCTATTGAGGGAGGACGACCAAAAACGCTTTATATTCAGTAGCCTTACCATGAGTTTGTAAAAACGTTCTCGCTATCGAAAACTATCGCTTTGTCCCTGTCATTGTGGTGCACGTGAAAGAGACAAAGCTATAGTTTTCGATAGCGAGAACGTTTTTTCAAACTCATGGTAAGGCCACAGGAAAGCGTTAGCATACACGTGAACTACGATCGAAAAATCTAGGTAAGGTAATATTGTCATGGCAGCGGAATAATTGTGAAATGTTATATTTAAAAGCTTGTGTTACGTGATAGTGCTTAGATTTGTATGAAAAAATCACGATCATCCACTCGTTCCCGAAAAAATGACTTCTATGTACAGTCAGATGCAAAAGTCGGTGGACACTTTTCACCTTTAACACAAAGGCTTACGAATGAACAGGCTTCATCCACTTTTACACTTGACCGTACCTCCTCGACATTCATTTATTATCTCCGTGTTAAAATTTCATCAACATTATATAGTCAGTTCTAGAGATATTTTATAATATACTAGCTGTTGCCCGCGCAGCTACGCTCGCGTGGTATCCCTATTTAAACCTATAACCCTTTTTTGTCGCATCGCAATCGGTTAAAAAGTAGCCTATAGCAGTCTCATGAGTTCCAACTATACATATGTCAAATTTCATCACAATCGGTTTAGTGGTTTAGGCGTGAAGGGAAGACAAACGAACAAACAAACAAACACACTTTTCCATTTATAATATTAGTATGGATAATTTACTTTAAATAGATTACCCCACTCCAAACATAACAAACAAACAAATGTTACCTCTTTAGTATAATAAGTAAAGATAGTTAAAATAAAATTGTACTTACCTAATTAGTGAAATAATCCGTCATGAAGCAAATACCTACTTAAACACTATTTGAATTTCAACTTTTTGGATAAAACCTATGTCACTCTGTAGTCGGCGACAAAAAGTAAAAAACATGCACTTCGTAACTTAGCGTGGACCGCCTGATTACTGCGTCTGTTTGTTTTAAAATATGTAATTACGATAAACAGTTATCGTAATTACATATTAAGTTAAGTGCATGCACCGATTGAATGAATAAGAATGAGCTGTGTTCCGCTCCATCAAAAATAACGTCAACTCTTCTGAACTAAAATGTTAAAAAGAGATAGATAATGTGTTTCTCTGTGGTCGGGGATCCCCAGTAAAATGAACTGTATGAACTGATTGAGCACTGCGTTCCATTCTAGTGTTGCCAACACATCGTTTTTTTTTTTTTCACTTACAGAGATGGGAATATAAAAAGTAAACCTTACCTTAAAGTCCGGCGCCCCTGGGCGGTCGCCCAACCGCGCCCTACCCTAACGCCGGTACTGGGGAGTCGTCAGAGTCAGTGGTTCAGTTGGAAGATTGTTGAGCCCTTTTCGCAACTTTCATTATTTCAATTTTCACATACATTCTATTGACCTCACGAACTTTTAGCAAATCTTTATGTAATGATAAACAGAAAAGTTTATCGTCATCACTCTCCATAATATAGGGAACCTTTGAGTGTTGTTGATTCCGAGATCCTATATTATGTTTAATTATGTTAAGGAACTCGGTGTCAGCAGCACTCATTTTCTTACAAAAGGTTTGGTCAATAAAAAGTACTTTGTATAAGCTATGTAGTGCCTAGTCTACATCTATTGTAACTTTTGAAACTTCCAAATAATTTAGAATTGTAATTGGTTCGTACGGAATGTACTCGCGCCATACCGACCACCGATAAAGAAGGGTTTGTTTCTCATAATGAGTTTGTTCAATAAAATGTACTCTTACTACCCTATTTAGTGCCTATAGTCTATTTCAACAATAGATTTATGTCTACATAGCAGGTATAAAACAAAGGCTGTCCCTATGTAATGCTTATTTTTAATAGGTAGAGTAATTCAAGATGTGTTAGGTAGGTCATTTTGGTATTAAATAAAATAAAATAGGTATGAATTACATAGTTTATATTTATTAAGGTAATTAACAATTATATAATACATATATTAAGAGATGGGGAACTATCTTTCGCCTTATTAATGTAGTTTTTCGTGGTTTTAAATCATCATAGCATTCCCATTTTAATTGCCTTTTGCAGTAAGCCCTGTAATGACCAATTCCTTGTGAGGTGAAAGGTGCTTCGAAGTCAATGACGCTCAGAAATTTATAAGTATTTCCGAGAACTGTCAAAAATTCAGGTATCGCACTTAAATCAACAGCTGTGTCGTCGTCTAGTTCCATAAAGAGCAAATGGGATAATTCGTATTTTATTTCGACCCTTCCTTTGCAAATTTGCTCTCCGACTTTTGCGACGCATGGTAATTTTTCAGACGAAAGCATGTATTTCAGTGATTCTTCTATTTATAGGCACATAGGGGCACTTTCGTTGCAACGATGATTTTCCAAGAGCACAATCTTGATTTAAACACGACTTTGTGGTTGTAGCACTGTAATAGTTGCTATCGAGTAAAATTCGTTCAACTATAAAAGAGACATTGCATTCGCATTGTATATGTGTGACTTGATCCATTTGTTCGTGTTTGAAATACTTCATAAGAAGTTCAGTTCTTAATTTGTAGACATTCGTAAGGTAATCTTTTTCATACAAAGTTTTCAAAAAAATACAATAGATAACTGGCTACAATTATTTTTTAATAGCATTTTCAAATTATTGTGGTCTGTGAAACCAACTAAAAGAGCTTGAACCACAGCATCAAAGGCGCAAGTATTATTCACTCTAATATTTTTAATTCCTGATGATATAATATTGCCGTTTAAAAGTATTTCTGGTCGAGACAGTTTGGCTTTAGGTTTCAAGCTGCCTGAAGTACGATTTTTTGAATTTGTTCTTTTGCCTTTCCAGTTTTCGGCCAGAACAGGCTCATTTGCGAAAATTGATTCATCGTAGAAATCTTTGGAGTTAAAGCGAATGTTGTTAGGTGTTTTACTGATTTCACTTCGTTTTTCACACTTCACTGTTTTATCCTTTTTAGTAAGGTTTCCGATGTTGTTATCTCGCTCTCGCCCTCTGTGTAAAAAATCTGTAATGGCGGTTATAACGTGTAGCGGTGTATTAGTATAATAGAAAAATAAAACTACAGTTAATATTGAGTATTTCTTTCATTCAAAATCTTTCTGGTTATGGGCCCAGTCTCGTAATCAGATTGAGTGAAAGAATACGCAAGAAAGTCATCACCGGTAACAAAAACGTGCGTAACGTCGCGCCGTGTGTTTGGAGGTTACAATTTTGCCGGGAAGAAAATTTACTTGTTCTGGATTTGGAGCGGAACAAGGCAGGAATAAAAATGAATACACTACACGGACACGGAGAAATAAAGTTGGAAGGTTCCAGGAATTGGAATATATGGCGTTTTCAAACAATGGTTTTGTTGCGTGGCCATGGCTTGCATGACATCGTAAATGGAAATAAAACAAAACCGGAAACAAAACCTGATAATGTCGCAGATCGTACTCAATGGGAAACTCTGGATGCAAAAGCCCAAACCTTGTTGGTTACAAGGATGTCAGAAGATGTCATGGTTCATATCTTATCATGTGAAACCTCGGCTGAGATGTGGCGGAAGTTACTAAGTGTCTATGAACAAAAATCAGAGACGAGCATCCATATTGTTCAGCAAAGATTTTTTCAGTTTAAATACGAAGAAGGTACAGAGATGTCCACCTTCTTATCAAAGATACAGGAAACGCAGAGTCAGTTAAAACAGCTCGGTGAAACTGTATCTGATAAGTTCGTGATAACGAAAGTTTTGATGTCGTTGCCTGATCAATTTAAACATTTTGTATCGGCATGGGAGTCTGCTCCTGACGACAAGCAGACATATGATAACCTGGTGGCTAGGTTGCTGATAGAAGAGGAAAGGTTAAAGGAGAAAAGCGGCGGTGAAAGTGCCCAACCGTCGACTGCGTTTGTTGCCAAGAAAAACTTCAATAAGAAACTGGTTAAATGTTACAAGTGTCATAAGCTAGGTCATTTTCAAAGTGAGTGCAGACTTAATCCAAGTGCAAGTTCAAACAATCATTATCGAAATAATAATTACAACAAAGACAGTCGATTTGAACAAAGATGTCATTACTGTAACAAGATAGGACATTATAAAAATCAGTGTCGTTTCAAGAAGCAAAAAGAAAACAATGCATTCGTTGTAGAAAGTGAAATCGGCGACAGTTTTCGTAAAACGCAGTGGCTAGTGGACTCCGGTGCCAGCGAACACATGTGTTGTGATCAAAAACTTTTTTCATCGTATTCGAGTGTTTCGAACAAAATGGTGACCGTAGGGAACGGAACGCAAATTAGCGTTGAAGGATGCGGGCAAGTGACGCTTGAAGTATGGAACGGACGTGAATGGATTCACACGACCATAGACAACGTCCTCTACGTTCCTGAACTTAGAATGAACCTGTTATCTGTCAATCGGGTCACGAGTAGAGGTTATGTTTTGATGTGTTTTGGCAACACCACGAGTGACAGCTGGTTGAAATTGTCCCGGTTTTATTTTTGTAATTAAATATTAATTTTAATAGAAAAAACCATACAAGTCATCACTAAAACATACGATTAGCATAATAACAGTGTGTGTGTATAAAAAAACTTGTTTATTTTAAAGTGTTGTAGTGATTCTGACGGGAATTCATAAGTTCATAACCTAACGGTTGTCAGTTCGAATTTGTGAAACATTGTTTTACTCTCTTAATAGGTTCTAACTCCTAAAACTGCTAACATTTCACAGGTTTAATTAGTGTCTAACTCGTAATCCGTGATATTTAACATAATACGGCGGTGATTCATCGAAACTCGCGCCGCGGTGTCGTCCTTCCGACCTCGCCGATAACTGTGTAAACAACTCCTTGGGTACCTAAACCATCGCGTAGTCTGTGATTTATATTAATCCGATCATGCAAACCCGCAGCAAAGCCTCAGCTCGCCAAGGTGTGTCTGGTATCACCTCCTCTCGTCAGGTTGAGTCCAGATTAAACCTGGCTTTGAAGGAATTGAAGGCTACCAAGGAGGAGGTTACCCAGTTGACTAGGGAGAGAGAAGACAATGAGAAGGAACTGTTGGATGTGTTGGACAAGAACCGTAAGTTAAAAAGAGAAATGGCAGAAATACATAGTCAACATGTAACTATAGTGGAAGAACGGGACAAATTACAATCAATTGTAGACGGGTTAGGGGAATGCAGCCAGGAGTACGTCCATAACCTCAGGCGTGTCACTTTACTACGCCATGAACTAGAGGAGGCTCGCCACTACATCAGCGACCTGGAGACTGAGAAGCAGGACTTTGCGGCGGCCCAAACCCAGTGTTTATTTGAGGAACTGATAGGCAGTCCACCCTGTCTTATTTCTGATGCAGGTAACAAAAAACCAACCACAACTATAAACTTAACCAGTGGAAATAGCCCCTCTTCTAGCCCAGCACTGGGAATTGCTACCTGCAGCAGAAATAAATTTAAAAAATATGTAAGATTAAATAGGTATATAAATAAAACTAAAAAGTTAATTAAGAAACAAAAATGCTCATACAATAAGATTAAATGTATTAAAGAAAGGCAGCGTTTGGGTGATGAATTAGATTTATATTCATTAACGTTGGATAATAACATCACTTCCTATGAAAAAAACATCAACCAATTAGAAAGTCAAATACTTTCACTAAAGGAGTCCTTGGACAACATGACCAGTAGGTACTTATGTTCCAAGAAGGAGAATGACGAACACATTTTGGCTTTGAAGAATCTTATGAACACCTCGGAAGTAAGTATCAATAACAATAATAGCTTATGTAGTTTGTTGAACGGTTCGCGGCCGGAGTGTGAGTCATCATTGTCACAACCAAATTGTGATAACCTACGGCATTCGTTCAGCGCAACAAACTCCAACAGTTCCTTCGTCCTATCTAAACCTATTATTAAAAACGACGTAGTTATGTTTAGTGATGAGCTGGGTACAAATATGGGCCTGATATTGAGTCACTACTTGGGACAAGCAATTTCAAACAACTGTTATCCAAATGCATCCTTCTGTGATATTATAAAAAAAATCAACTTATACAAGTTTAAAGAAAATACCACCCTTATTATTATGTTTGCCAACAGGGGAAATGTAAATAAAAAAATATTAATTAAATGCTTTGACAGCTTGACTGCATTAAATGTAAATAAAATTGTGATGTTTACACTTCCTTATGGAAAAAATTTAACACAGTCAGAAAATGACTATAGATATAAATTAAATCTTAGTATGAATTTAATGACATGTAATAATAATAAATTCCATATTATTGACATAAATTCAAGTTTGACATGTAATTTAATTTGGACAAAAGATAAATGTTATCTTCCAAAATTGTATAAACGACAGATAGCATTGTCGCTATCATATTATATTAAATGTTCAGCCAAGAATTTGGCTACTCAATCTGCTTCTATTGAGCATAATACTGACATGTATGATCAGACTTCGGAAACAGTTCCGAATAATAATTTAAATTATCCCTTAAGACAATAGAGGATTACTCTAGCAAATTAGATTTAGTGACAAATAGAAAGACCAACTTTTTAAACATTATTCACCAAAATATTCAGGGTCTTTCTAACAAAGAACTAGAATTGGAATTGTTTCTTAAAGAAATGAATATACATGTTCTATGTATTACAACAGTGTGAATTATTGATTAGTATAGATAACTATAAAGTCATTAGTTCGTTCACAAGGGAGTCCGCTATTAGAGGTGGGTCACTTATTTTATTAAATAACTCATTAAAGGCAAAATGCCGTAAAGATGTTACGTCACTCTCTATTGAACGAACTATTGAATTATCTTGTGCAGAACTGGAGCGGTTTATTATTATTTGTGTGTATAGACCACCCTCAGGTAATTACAATTTATTTGAAACCACAATGGAAGATGTTCTGAAAAAAGTGTGTAATTGTAACAAGAAAGTAGTTGTATGTGGGGACTTTAACATTAATATTTTAGAAAGTTCACAAAACTCCATTCGGTTTTTAAACCTATTTAAATCTTTTAATTTAAACAATCTTTTTATTGAACCCACTAGAGTAACTCCTACATCAGCTACTTGCATTGATAATATTTTTTGTGATTCTGAACCAATCACAAAATCTATAATAAACTTTATAAATTCCGACCACAGTGGGCAGGAAGTAGTCTTTGAACATCATGATGCCCCCTCTTCATTGACATTTGTATACAGACCTATTACTGTAAATCGAATGGAAAATTTTAAAGAAAAAATTCAAGAAAAATTTTCCTTTTTACCACTTGATGATAATAATACTATTGACCAACTGTATGAACAAGTATTCAGTGCGATAAAATCTGTATCTGATACTATATTTACAAAGAAAACTTTTAAAGTAGACAATACTAAGATGAAATTTAGTGACTGGGCTACAAAGGGAATTTATAGAAGTAGAACTAGATTATTTGAATTATACTCCATTAAAGCAACTTCTAGTAACACTAGAATGCTTGAATATGTAAAAAAATACTCTAAAATATTTAAGAAAGTTTGTGCACTTGCTAAAGCAAATTATTTAAAAGAAAAAATAAGTAAATCTGGCAATAAAATTAAAGCTACTTGGGGTATAATTAATAAAGAGACTTGCAAAACAAAATCATATGATACCAAGATCTCTCTTAAAATAAATAATAAAAATCTTTACGCTGATGCTGAAATAGCGGACGCATTTGAATCTTTTTTCTCCAATATAGCAATCACTACTACTCAGTCATTAAATTCTTGTCCACATCTTGCTGAGTCCCTGCTGAAAGAATGTGTGGAGAAGTGTCAAGCTACTTTTAGCTTTAGTCATGTTACTGACCATATAATTATAAAAACATTTAAGGACCTTAAGTTAAAAAAAACTGAGGACCTATGGGGTATTTCAACAGAAATTTTAAAATCTATTATATCTACTATTGCCCCACATTTAGCTATTATATTTAACAAATGTGTAGATACGGGTCACTTTCCAAATTTAATGAAATTTAGTAAAATTGTACCACTGCATAAGTCAGGGGACAAAAATGACCCATCAAATTTTAGACCAATATCTATATTACCAGCAGTGAGTAAGATCTTTGAAAAAATAATATTCACTCAATTAGCAGCTCACTTCAAAATAAATAACTTATTTCATAATAACCAGTACGGATTCACTAAAGGGAAATCCACTACTGATGCAGGAGTGGCACTAATGAAACATGTCTTCAATGCGTGGGAAAATAAGCAAGATGCTGTTGGTGTTTTCTGCGATTTATCAAAAGCCTTTGATTGTGTTAACCATGAAACTTTAATAATGAAGCTACGGCATTATGGTGTCTCAGACAATGCACTTTCAATACTGCAATCATACCTTTCTTGTAGAATCCAAAAAGTGAGTGTTAATGGAATAAATTCTACTGGCGCCCCTCTACTCATGGGAGTGCCGCAGGGCTCCATATTGGGACCCCTACTTTTTTTAATTTATATTAATGACCTTCCTCACTTTACAAAAGACCTATGTGAGACTGTATTGTTTGCCGATGACACTTCTCTGATTTTTAGAGTTGATAGGCTTAAGCAAGTATTCGACGACGTAAACGATGCACTCTCACAAGTGGTATATTGGTTTACAACTAATAATTTACTACTTAATGCCAAAAAGACTAAATGTGTTAAATTCACAATGCCAAATGTGAGGCAGGTTAATACAAATATAACCATAAATAATGAGCATCTTGCGCTCGTAAATTCAACAGTATTTCTAGGAATCACATTAGATTCTAAGCTGCAATGGGGTCCCCATATTGATGTCCTGGCAGGTAGACTTAGTTCTGCTGCATATGCAGTTAGAAAGATAAGACAACTAACTGATGTTGAAACGGCGAGGCTGGTTTATTTCAGCTACTTTCATAGCATCATGTCATATGGTCTATTACTATGGGGATCAGCTGCTGATATACAGACTATTTTCGTATTACAGAAGAGAGCCATCCGCGCCATTTATGGCCTTAGATCGCGCGACTCCCTTAGAGATTTGTTTAAAGAAATCGACATACTTACCGTGGCTTCTCAATACATCCTTGATTGCCTTATGTACGTACATAAGAATCTCCATCTGTTCTCGAAGAAGTCTGACTGTCACAGCCTTAACACCAGAAATAAGCACAGACTGGCCGTTCCAAATATCAGGCTCCATAAGGTTGGTAGTTCATTTATAGGATTGAGCATAAAAATGTTTAATAAGTTACCTCAGATTATTATTGACTTGCCCACACATAAGTTTAAATTGTATATAAAAAACTGTTTAATGAAGAAAGGCTATTATAAAATAGACGATTTTTTGAATGACAATAATTTAGGGCCATATTAGTAACACAAACATTGTACTATATTTTAAGTTAATGGTGACATTTTGTAAAACATTTCTTTTTTAAAAGAGTAACTGCTGAGTTTCTTGCTGGTGTCTTCTTGGCAGAAAACTACATTCCGAACCAGTGGTAAACATGTTGACATTCATAAGTGTTCTGTATGGACCTAAATTGAATAAACAATTTTCATTTCATTTCATTTCATTTCATTTCATTTCATTTCATTACAAACCAGAATAGCTGCGAATTTTACAATAAAAACAATGAAATTGTAGCAGTTGCACAGCGAAGAGGCAATATGTATGTGTTGGATTGTCGTTTTTATACGGATTGCTTAGCTAATGCAGCAAAAGTTACTCACGCCGACTTGCATTCATGGCATGAAAGGTTAGCCCATCAAAACATCCAATATGTAAAGGATATATTGAAGAAACATAATATCAGCTTTCTGGAGCACAATAGTGAGAAATGTGAGAGTTGCTTGGAGGGTAAAATCCATCGTTTGCCCTACCCTGCGAGTAACAATGTGACCACGAAAGTATGTGAAATAATCCACGCAGATACCTGTGGACCAATGGAGGTGGCGTCTGTTGGGGGTTCCAAATATTTTGTTGTATTCAAAGACGACTACTCGAAGTACAGGATGGTTTACTTTGTGAAAAACAAAGAGGAAATTAAGAAGTGTATAAGAAACTTAATAGCTCGGGTGGAAAACAGGGCCGTAGCTAGGGTCGAATTTGAGGTAGGGCAGCATTAGTTACAGGTAGGGCGGAAGTAAAAAAATTATCATAATTGATCTGCCGTCGAAACACGGGCTCCTAAATCAATCACCATGTATATCACCATCATGTGAATAGTTATTCGTAGACAAATAATTACTGTGACAGTGCATGAGCATGGATCTAAGAACTATTAAATCCTCAATGATGAAGAACAAGTGAATAAGATGGTTGAACTTCCAGATTTGGATGTAGAGATCCACGTCTGAGTGAGAGTGAGGTAATAATTAATTATTGGGTGGGGTGATACGAGTAAATAGAAACGACCAAAAATATCATTAAGATCACATTGTTTTTGCGTACTTATTATAATAATTAACTAACATAATAATAAAAAACATTTAAAACAGCTGAATTCTACGATTCGCCATGTTATTAAAAATGCGAAGAACTTCGTTCAGATCAACTGATTTTGTACTTTTTTTTTCAAAGGCCAGAAATACCATACCAGCCATTCTCTCGTGACCCATTGACAGCCTTTGAGGCCTATTGATTGCAGTTAAAGTTGAAAACGTAGATTCACACACTGCAGTGCTACATCCTATGGTCGCCACAGACGCAAAAAGTTCATATGTATCTTTGAACGCCTCTCGTTGCCTGTACAAAACTTGCAATGTATTTTCCATTATATCCTCGTTACGACTCAAGTAAGCTTTAACCACACTAGCCTCTTCTCTTGATGGAATTTTCAGACCTGAAAAATTAGTTAAAATTGTAAATTGAACATGACAATTTTTTTGAATTTTTTTTTTTTTTTAACTTACCCAAATTTTTCAGTGGAACCATTTTATCTACATCCAACTCATCAAGACTTGCAATCGAATTAATTAAATCATCGTTGTCCGAAAACCTTCTTTGTAATTCAGCAATTAAAATGTCCAACGTTTCGAAATACTCAGAATTAAATGGCTCGTCGTTCTCATCTATATTTTGTCTGGCGGAGGAACAGGGGGTGTACGTCAAATAGTCATCCATCCGATTTGGTTTTTTTACTTGCCTCTTCGAGGTCTGTGTCCTATTTTCAGATTCGCCGCAGTCATTGCTTGTTAAAGACTTAGCTTCTTCCAGAATTTGATTATACATTTGATTTGATCTTAATTTAATAATTTCATCTTTGACACACTTTATGATTGTTATGGCATCTTTTAATCCTGCGCTTCGGGCTTGCAAAGCTGCGTCTGCAGGTTGTAGCGTGGATAAGATTTTTTTGGCCACAACCATGGCTATTCGGAATTCCAGATCAAGCATGACTTTTTTAATACCTATACTCTTGGCGACGTCATCACCGTTGAATCTGCCATTTTTAATTTCTTTCAAAGTCTGCAAAATCGATGAATAATTATCGTATACAACTTTTGTAACTGCTAAATGTCCAGACCAGCGTTGTTCGAGGAGTCGGCCAATCCTTTTTCCATCATATAAGGCAGCTATTTTGCCATGATGAAAGAATTCATGTAACATGATGCATTGGTCAAAAAATAAACGAATAAAAGTCATTTCTGAGATAGTCCTGATGACTATTAAGTGCAAGCGATGGTTATAGCAGTGGACGTAAGGAATTTTTCGGCCCAATTTATTTTCTATTCTAGTCGCAACTCCTGAAACTTTCCCACTCATTACACTTGCGCCATCATAGCATTGGCTAAGCATACAAGAGGGGTCAATGTTATTTTCCGTGAGAGTATTTAACGTTAATTCCGTGAAAGTGGCTGCATCAAGATTTTCAGTAGTCTCAACCATCAGCAACGACTCATTGACGACACCATCCTTGACGTAGCGTATTGCTAATGCAATATTTTCGCGGTTATTTTTATCTCTCGTCCCATCTTCCATTAGAGTAAACCATTTCACGTCAGATTCATTAATATCTTTGACAATGGAACTTCGTACCGCTTGAACCATTGCTTGAATTATTTGATTTTGAATTTCGGGTGAACGATATGTTGCGTTTTGTGGTATATGAGTGAGAACCTCGTTCAAATTTGGATCTTTCATACATGTGTATTCAAATAAATTCTGAAATAATCCTTGTTCTTTTTCTTCTTCCAAAATATAATTTCCACGCAAAGCTAATTCGTTGACAATTAGAAATTGTATTACTTCCATGATAGACTTTACATAATACCTATATTTTTCTAATACTTTTTGATTTATTAACGTTTCAACACTGCTAGATGTAGATATTCTTTGTAATTTCTCCTGCCACATCGACATAGCTTGAATATGAGAAATTGATTTTTCATGTTTTGGAAAACCAGTTTTAGAATCAGTGGCATTTTTCCAGTTTCTAAATCCTGTGGAAGTGTACGAAGTCTGTTTGCTTCCATGAGGTAAAAATTGCTGGCATGGATAGCAAAAAGCAGCATCTTTCTCGACAGAATACTGCAACCATTTATAACGCTTGAACCAATCGGAAACAAAGGCCCTGTTGTGTTGTTTTGGATATGTGTCTAAAACAACTTGTTCTATTGGTTCTCCGATTTGTGCAATATCAGACGGAATACCATAGCTAACGTTACCTGTTGCTACGGAACTAGGAGTAGCGATTGTATTTGGTGCTTCCACCTGTTTTGAACAGTTAGGTTTTTCGTGGTCAATTTGCTCCTCAAGTCTTCGTTTTTTTCCAAAGAAAGCCCGTATATCCATCGCGAAATAAATGAATCTTCAATTTATAGCAATACAAATAACAATTGTATCGATTTTGTCTAAAGCACTCTTCAACGTACACTTCACTTAACCAAACTACAAACAATCATAATCAATCTTTAGGTCAGGTTTAAAAGGGGATTCCTCGTACCATAGATTGCAATATAGCCCATATTGCAGTCTATGGTACGGGGATTCCCTCTGCATCACACAGATATTGGCGCCCAGTACACGCTCAATCTGGATCACGATCCAGATCTTGCCTTCTCGCTCTTAGATAAGACGGTGTCCCTTTCAGACTCCTACGTGAAAGGGACATAATTCAGTTGAATCTTCAACTGTTGACAATTGTAAACAATTGAAAAGGTGGCTAAAATGTCATGGGCGTCCGCAAAAAGGGAAAAAAAATTAGCTGATTGAGAGGTTAATCATCGAAAGTTTAATCTAAAAACTTATAAAAAAAAATAACTTTTTCACTTTTATTCTAATTAATAATGTCAATTCATTTATTCTTCTGTAATTGAAAATATATTTTAGTTAACTTAAGTATTACTATGGAAGTAATTAATAAATTAAGTCATTAATATTTTGAGGCTACAAATGACATTAATAATTAGACAAATGTAAATATATTTAGTAGCTTTTATCATAAATAAAACGTTTAATACGAGATAATATAATTATAAAAAAATTATGCAATTATGAATAATCGAGTAAAAATATTTCTATAGATTTACTTATATAAAAAATATATAGAATCACTTATATAGAAATATATAGAGTTTTATATACGATGAAAATTGTTAAATCAGTATGTATTAGTTTTGAATGATTTGTATTGTGTATCACTATAACATAGGTACTGACAAAATTATTATAATGGATTATAAAAAAACGGTTATTTTGACTTACTACTTTATTTCTTTTTCTATGTTTTTACAATTAATCGACTTGAATTAATATTTTCGCGTGTAGCGGGCACTTTAGCATGGTTGTTTACAAAAAACAGTACGAAAAAAATGGCTTATGCTAACGTATGCGCACAAAAAAAATTGTGATGAAAAGGCATATAAACCCTTAGAATAATAACTATAGCCCTATTCTAATTCTTTGTATAAACCCATCGCTTCATGAGATGGCGCTTCGAATGCCATCTATACACAGAACAAAGAATGTAACACTTTTTTTTGCATTCACTGATAAAACACCTGAAATTCAATAAAATATAAACAATATCCATTTGAGGTTGTTTTTGTTTTGACGTTTTGTTTTTATTCAGCAAAATGTCATCATGACATTTGTCATTGGTGCGTTCCGTTTCATCGGCTTTAGTTTGAACCAATACAAGAGTCTTACCATCACATTATAAATTTTGTTGCAAACTTAGATACCTATCGCTACATTTTTTTTCTCAAACTATGAACAAACAATTTAATTATAATAATTTATCTTAGTTTTAGATATTTTTAAGGTAGGGCATTGTGGTTTCAAGGTAGGGCATTGCCCCACAATGCCCCCCCCTAGCTACGGCCATGGTGGAAAATGAAACAGGGAATACTGTTAAAATATTCCGAAGTGACAATGGAACTGAATTTATTAACAAAGAGGTCCAGGAAATGTTTGAAACAAAGGGTATTGTTCACCAGACATCTGTTCCCTATACCCCAAAGCAAAATGGGAACGCTGAAAGAGAGAATAGAACGCTGGTAGAGGCTGCTCGGACAATGCTGTGTGCTAAGAACTTGCCGAAGAAATTATGAACACGGTAGCCTATATTATAAATAGAACAGGTAAAAGCAGTGTCCCAGAAAAAACTCCCTATGAATTGTGGTTCAACAAAATATATGATATTAATAACCTAAAAACATTTGGCACTACTGTTTTTGTTCACATACCAAAAGTACAGAGGAAGAAGTGGGACGCAAAAGGAGAAAAAGGTTTTCTGGTGGGTTATGGAGAAACAACAAAGGCATATAGGGTATATTACCCTAGCAGTGATAGTGTTGAAATGAGGAGAGACATTGTTTTCTTGGAAAACTATCAGAGTGATGCCAGAAACAATGACAGTATTGAAACAAGAAGAGACATTACTTTCCTGGAAAATAATCAGAGTGACAGCAACCTAAATGATCTCCTAGCTGTGCAGTTATCTACGAGTGAAACACAAGAGCAAAGTCAAGAACCATGCTTAAACCTAGAGGAAAGCTATCAAGAAAATAGTAGTGGTACAGAAAGTGATAGGAGCTTGTATGAACCAAGTGGAAATGGGAACTCAAGTGGCAATGAAATACCTACTAGACCGCGAGGCACTCGTGTGAGGAAGCAGACTTCATTTTATAAGTGTCACAATGCTTTTGTGACCGACAGTGAGCCCAAGACATATGAAGAAGCTATGAGTAGTGTGGACTCAAGTAAGTGGAAAGAAGCGATACAAAAGAAATTGCAAACACTAAAGGAAAATGATACATGGAATATTTGTAAGTTACCTGATAATACTAAAGTTGTAAGTAGTAAATGGGTGTTTAAGATAAAAAATAATAATGACACTGTGCAATATAAAGCTAGATTGGTAGCTCGTGGTTTTGAGCAAGATGATGTACTAGATTTCAAAGATATTTATGCACCTGTAGCAAAATTGTCAACTTTCAGATTGTTTTTAGCAGTAGGAACAAAACTAAACTTACCAGTCTCACAGATGGATGTAACAGGGGCATTCTTATATGGTGATATAGAGGAAGATGTCTATTTAAAATTACCTGAAGGGGCGTATAACAATGGTGATAATATTGTAAAGTTAAACAAGTCTCTATATGGCCTTAAAAAATCCCCAAAATACTGGAATGTAAAATTCAACTCTGTCATGATAAGAGAAGGCTTTAAACGATCTCAGTGTGATTCTTGTCTTTATTCGAAATGTAACGATAAACTTAAAATGTATGTGTTAATCTATGTTGACGATCTCTTAATTTTTGGAACTGATGCAAACCAAATATGTGAATTTAAATTAATGCTAAGTAGAGAGTTTAAGATGAAAGATTTGGGGTCAGTGTTAGATTTTTTGGGAATTAGTGTCAAACAAAATTTAGATAATGGGGTAACAGAATTATGTCAAAAAGCCTACCTAGAAAATGTCCTGAAAAGATTTAAGATGTATAACTGTAAACCTATAAGTACACCCATGGATCAAAACTTTAATTCTAAAATATTGGAAAGTAAATGTAAAGCAGATAAGAACACAGAAAACTTGTGTAGACAAATTATTGGATGTTTGATGTATGCGGTGTCAGGCACTCGACCAGATCTATGTGTGGCAGTGTCAATACTGAGTAGATTTCAAGACCGTGCTAATGATACTCTTTTAGTAGCTTTAAAAAGAGTGCTGAGATACATCAAACATACAATAGATTATAAGCTAATATATAAATGTAATGAAGATAAACTATTGGGTTATTGTGATGCTGATTGAGGGGGAGATCTCAGGGATAGAAAATCAACAACTGGTTATTGTTTTAAATTTTCTAACTGCCTTATATCTTGGTGCTCTAAACGGCAAAGTACTGTAAGCATTTCATCCACTGAGGCCGAGTATGTGGCACTGAGCATGGCATCAAGTGAAGCCAGTTGGTTGATTAATATGCTTAGTGATTTTAATTTTCCTAATGTATCTCCAGTTACAATATTATGTGACAATCAGTGAGCTATTATGGTGGCAAATACTAATACTGTAAAAAGACTGAAACATATAGATATCAAACATCATTATATAAGAGAATTAATATTGCTTGGGAAAATAAATGTAAAATATGTATCTACCACTGAACAAGTGGCAGACATGTATACAAAACCATTAAAAAGAGAATTATTATTAAAATTTAATTTAAAGTGTGGTGTTATGTAAAAAGTAAAAAACATACATCTTAAAATATGTTGATAATAAAATAAATAAATTTAAGTAAAGAGTTTTCTAAATTGTATTAGTTTAAGAGGTCATACATAAGTCATAAGTAAATAATACATTGTTCTTAACTGGTCTCATTTATTACATTTAGGTGGGGTGTTGAAAGGAACGCATCTCTAAACAATGTAATAGATGAGACAAAAATATGACGTAGGATGTTGTTATCTCGCTCTCGCCCTCTGTGTAAAAAATCTGTAATGGCGGTTATAACGTGTAGGGGTGTATTAGTATAATAGAAAAATAAAACTACAGTTAATATTGAGTATTTCTTGCATTCAAAATCTTTCTATAATCAACTTTTTTAAATCTTTATAATATCAAAAACCTATTTAAATATCACTTTTCAGTCACTTTGGCCTCAAAGGCACTTAGGACAGGTGCTACATTTGTGCTCTCCACAAATGGGATTTTGGCATCTATCGCACATTCTCCGGATCATTTTCAGAGACATCGTTCGAATCCAATGGGTTTTCCACTGGTGGAGCACTCACCTCATAGTCTTCGGCATCACTCTGTACTTCGTCTTCTAATAAATTGTCTTCAGTTTCACTGTCAGACTCCTGAATTTCTTCATCACTCGTTTCATGCAACAATAGACTGATTTCTGCATCATCTGGACGCTTTCGTGACGTCATTATGTTCTATTTATCGTAGTCTATAACAAGTAAAAAAAGTAATAAAAAATATGTACATTTATTCTCCAAAAAGTCGTAATAATATTTTTTTCCAAAAGTCGTAAAAGTGTCACTAAAGATAACCATACGTCACTTCGACGTACGGTAGGTAAATACTGACGAAACTGTTGCACTTACCGGAGCGATACGGGTGTGTCCTGCGAGCTCCGGCGGCCGACTGAGTTGGCAGGAACGGCCAGGTTAGTGACGCGAAATACAAAGGAGTTATATCGATTTTTCAAAATCGATTACGTCGATTCGACGTAGGTTATCTATCTAGGGTTAATGTGTTCAAAGAAAGACTCACTAAAACACAGGACCGACTACTTGGTTATAAACACCTGACAACAGACCAGGAGGGCAATACTTAATTAAAACATCTTTTTACAAAATTAAATTATTTACTTACAATATATTTTTGTATTTCTCCCTCATTGTGCAGCATCATGTTGTTGCCCATACTGAAACTAAATAGAAATTAATAAATTTGATAGAATTTACGAAAAATCGCGTCGTGCATAAGAATAATACTGAATGTGTTGTTTCATGTACCTCTGGTTTCGCAAACACTATGTACATCATGGTGTTTGCTAACAGGTATCTCAAAAGGAAAACTTAAAAATTTTGTGGCACAACCCTGGAATAGCTGTAATGTAAATAAATTATATTAATAGTATTTTCTTTTAAATTGTACTTTTGTACAATTACTTTTTAAGTTTTCTTTTTGAGACACCTGTTAGCAAACACCATGTCGAATTCGTTAGAAAAAATAATAAAATACCAATGCGGTCAATGCTTGAAGCAATCATTTGGAAAGATTGTGCAAAGGAGTTCACTGCTTCAGCAATCTTTAATGATGCTTCTGCTCTCATATGTTCTATTGGCTGAAATATTCAAAATTGATCTATTTTGAGCATAGGTAACTAAATTCTAAGTAGGTAATTGCAAACAAGAAAACTTTCAATAAATATAAATATCAGACAATATCACATACATTGATCCCTGCTCAGAGGTAATTTGGTATATTACCTACCCAATAGTAGGACAGGAACTCAACTTATATTGTGCAGGAGCCCAATTCTTGTGCATGTGATACTTATTTTCATACGACATATATCACCAAAACACAGTTTTTTTGCATGGTTTTCAGGTAATATCCGCCATGTTTTCAAAATATCACGAGCACGAGAATTGGAATCCTGGTGCCCTGGTTCTTGATTGGCGAGAAGTGCGCTCAGCCCTTCTCCGCTCACGGCCTGCCCGTGGTGGTCTGCCTGTTAAATAATATAACATTTAAAAAGTCAATGAAGAGCTCAAGTCGATTGAACATGATATTTTTATTTATTTACATTTGATAGGTATGCAAATATATTACAATCATAATATTATAATATGTGTGACCAACTAGACTAATCCTTGCAAAACAAACACAGCGTGACTTTATTTTATATAAAAATATTCAAAAAAATAAAACAAAGCTGACATAACACATAATATTAATTTAAATATATTTATCTACATATATTTTATTAATTTATCTTGGAGTATTTAATCAAGGACTTCCTTGTAGACAGTGTTGGTGAAGGTGATACTGCATGTCCTACATGTATATTTTCATCAGCCTCATTTAAATTAAAATGTTAAGTTAAATCTATGAAAGTCATTAGGCTAACAAACGCCGTCCTCTTAGTACCACATCCAGGAGTAGTGTTTTCATTAAAGAGTTAAGTTAGTAATATTATTTAAACTCACATTCTTGGCGGAATGCTTGGAACTTAACCCATGTTCCCATTAACTTCTTCATTTACTCCTTCCACAACTTCCTCGATTAAAATATTATCCTATAAGTGCATTGCAAACAATGAGCATTCAACCACAGAAACCAGAAGAAATTATTTAAAAATACTAACCTGACTGCAAAAGTCTAAAAAGTTAATATTACATATATGCAGAGTGGACCCATTAAAGTGGGCACAAAATGGAATGAATAATAATGTCATTTTATTTGTAGATACTAAAATCAATTGGGGCAAATTGGTCCTGTCTTACTCGTACATTTGAAAGTGGAGCAAATTCCCTGCCTAGGATGTTAGCGATCCTTTCCTCCAATGGGGACAAAGTGGTAGCAGTGCTAGGTCCGCCACCAGTGGCCTGGTGGCTAGCATTGATAGTAGCCAACTTTGCCATCACCCGGCGCTTTTGGTCATTCCATACCTGAAAATGTTGAAGTTTTAAAAGTTACCAAAATAGTAAGCGCGTATTTTCTTTTTGTCACACCGTCCAGAAGTATAAACCTTCGCCCATTCTTTTCCCGTTCTTGCAAGGCCTTCTGCATTTAAGATTACCGCACACTCGTTCCACAATTCTGCAGCAAGTCTGCGGAACTCTTTCGACCTCACTCGCCCAAGAGCAAGGTCTCTTCGACTTTCGAGGAACAGAACAACAGAAGTTCCAATTGCCGCACTGTCGTGCATCTCCGCCGTTGCTTTTCCATTTCCTATAATATTATCACAATCAACAATGAAGAAGAAGAATTACTTACCTAAGTAATTCTTCTTACCTACCTAGGTACATATTTTTACATAAACAACAGTATTTACCTACAACCATATTACTTATAAATTTTCTCCGCCAAAACTTTACTTTTATAAGGTGAAATTTTTTGTGATGCCGTTTCTTTGTTGGTAAATTAATAGACACACAATACACCACATGGAACTGTCAGTGTCAGACAAAACTAGTGATGTACTAAAAATGATAAATCGACTATTGATTGTACTGAAATCCTGGCTAGAATAAAATAGTAGGTTAACGTCACTTATGATTACGGTCCAGTTGTAATCTGAATTTGGTAAACGTTTAAACTTTAGCGCGATACCAAATTGTTCCGAGGTTAGATTATAATCAAAACTAAATTGGAAACGAAACAAATACGAACAAACTTTTTAAGTTATCGCGATTGCCCTACAGTCTGGTTCGCACAGGATATCTTTGAGTAATATCTATTTTCGGGAGTATTACCTATCTTGCTGTGCCTTGTTGTCTGAAGCAGCATCCCATCTGCTCCCCAGTATACCAAGTGGTGAAGTTCGAAAGTTGCGACTAAGTTTAGGGAAGCTATCTTGAACCTCATGGTAGTCCCCATTTCTAGCTTTCCGTTATTTTTGCGAAGAGTTGTATGTAGCTCTTCTAATGTACTTGTTAGTATGTCTATCATCTGCGATAGGGTCTTTCCAGTCGCACTCATCACACTTTTTTTTCAATGTGTTGAAAGAAAGACTCATCATATTAATGGGCTCTCGACCCACTAAAGCAGGGGACTGAGACTACTTAATTGTAAATACCTGACAACAAACCAGTCTGGTTCGCATAGGACATCTCCGAGTAATATCTTTTTACAATATTGCTAGATCCTCTTTGAATGTCCCGAAAATCCCATGGAATACTATTTGTGAAACCATTTCTGTGCACATGGTAAAGACAACAGCATTCTCTAACAATATTTTGTATGTATACCAGGATGCAACTTCCATGCTTTGGCGAACATTGTGATTAGGAAGTACATACATTCTTGTCGCTTGTCTCGAGGTAGTCACGAGTAAAATTTTCTAACTGGGACTACTGCAGCTGTCTTTTCTACTGCCTTCTCGGGGCATCACTGAATGTAAAATATAAGGCCTGGTTTATTGTCTTCTATGTCTTGTAAAGCCTGTTTGGACTTTGGGTGCATGCATTATACAAAATAAAAATTGGCAAAGTACCATTCCTCAACCAGCACAAACCATTACCTGACCAGGCAATACTCCACTAGCTGACCACTATAAAAAAAAATAGTGCAAAAAATAGACCATTAAAACACTTGTTAGTAAGTTATTATTTGTTAAATAGAATTGTTTAGCTGTAACGAAAAGTATTTTTCTTAAACATAAACTTGCTAATATATATAGAGATCGTGAGGGTCTTGAATGTTTTTACAAACGTAAAAAGTTTAAAAAATTTCAAACTAATTAAGTAGGTAGTTCTAAAATAAAAAGCAAATCACCAAAATACACTATTAACTACGTGCACAAAACAAAAACAAATTTAAAATAAAATAATCATTTTCTTCAAACAAAATTAATTTATCTTCGAAAAAAAAGAATTGAAATATGTAGGTATAATTAATCAGTAAATTGCATAAATTTTGACATCTCTTTAACCAAATAAAAACCTCTTTTGTGGGTTAAGACTGGTGTATCTATATGTTCTATAATATCTTTTTCAGAGTACCATATTTTATCTGGTTTTTGGGGCCATCTAAAGGTGTTTCCCGTGGTAAAAGTCATTGTGCTTATTTCAAAACTATTCTGATCAACGCTTTCTACCACTCCCGGAAAATACTCCCCTTCATACGTTATTATTACATAATCTCCTTTAGATAACTTCTTTTTCTTCCTATCAGTGCTGCGGAGAAGTATATTCTCAGAATCCGATTTGGATATTTCTTCACAATCATCTTCTGATTTTTTGTCTCCATTGCTTTCTGTTTCACTGTCACTCCATATCACTCGCCTTTTAGACTTTTTGTTAGATAATTTTATTTCTTTAGGTTGATTAGAATTGCTCGTTTTAAGTATTTTTTTACTCTTTTTTGCTCTTATTTCCTCTCGTTTTCTTTTCCTTTTTTCTACCTCTTCAGCTTTTTTCTCCTTCTCCTGTTCTTTCGTTCTAAAATACTCACGAAATGCTGGAGACGTAACAGCTAAAGGTATACGTTTCTTGCTATATTTTTTTATTGGTGAATCGGACGGAAATAAAATATGATTAGCAAAAGCCGGACTAACTAGTTTCTGTTTCTGCGCCATTATCTCTATTAACTTAGAATTGACATGCTTAGTAGAGCTCGTTTCCGAATTTGCTGGTAGTTCCGAACCTCTAGAGGGACTGGGTTGAACATCTTTTTGATTATCTATGGAGCGTAGCTCCCGTTCATTTAACTCGAGAGGTGTACATGATTTGACATCTGGGTGATTATTATCGGGAGATGTCACTGAACTGCAAGTAGTGGAGTCCGTTTGTAAAGTTCTTGGCGGAGTTTTCATAATAGATGGAGATGGAGGCATATTATCTTCATAAAGTGAGATTCGACTGTCTTGATAATTTAACTCAAGAGACAAATTTTCCGTACCTAGTTTATCCGTACCTAGATTATCTTCAAGAACATTATTTTGCAAACATTGATGACGGAACTTCTTCCAAACATAAAATAATTCTTTAGCAGACTCATCTCCTTGCTAGTCTTCATTTTCAGTCCCTCTAAATTGTTTCACCCTGCTACGCCTCATAAAGGACTCCAGCAAAAGAAGTGTTTCCACTCCGACTTCAACAGCACTTGGCAAAACTTTTCGCTCTTCATGACTCATACATTTACTATAGTCTACAGCTGAAGGATCAAATGGATAGATCCCGCACCGCTTAAATCCGTTTGCCACTATTTCGGGAGTGACTTTATCTTTAAATACCTTGTATAAAAGGGGTGCAAAACTAGCCCGAGTAACGTGCTTATTGCCGGTATTTTGTTTGTATTCAAACACGTTGTTCTGCCAACCACTTTTAGGCACTTAAAAAGTGACACGTCTGCGGGCTGTGTAATGTGCGTAGAGTTCGGGTAAATCGCGTGTACAAGTATTTGATTTTCTGCGCAGAACTCAGATACTTGCATAGTCTTATGTGAGTGGTGGCCATCCGTTTTACGTCCGTCTTCATCTATAATTTTTTTTACGGTTTCGACTAAGGATTGTCTTTTTAGTGGAATGCTTTTTTTGGAATTTGCCTCTATATAAGAAACTAAAAGATTTTCCTCCTCATTGGTTAAATATGTCTCGCGATCCATCTTTCTTCCCTCAGGTACAACACCTTTTAATTTATTGTAATATGTATAAATACACACCACAATGTCGTCCGGCTTCTCTTATCTTGAAACGACCTTCGCGAACTGCTTTTATAGCCGATATCATCGCAGACGCTGGGTAGCGCAGATTTCTCACATTTTCTTTCTTCTTATTTACTGTGTACAATAGCAATTATTGTTACAACCATCACCCAAGCTAGGTGGTCGTCCATTAGCTAAGCCAATTTTCTCAAAGTAATAATGGATGACCACCCTGGTCGACTATTGGAAAATGAACAAAGAATGAATTATCGATACTCAATTATTAAACCTAAACTCATAACTCATACTAAATAGCATAAAATAGTGCACTTTTGTCATTAGTTATATTTTCCAACAGTCGACCACTGTGGACGGAGTTAGGAAAATGATTCAAAATTCGGTTCCAAAGTGTACATCAGCCTTCGAAAACCATGCGATTATTGAAAATACAGAAATAATGCTTTTAGTCAGTTAATTAGTATATCCTTAAAACCGCTGCCATTTTTAAATATGAAAAACATGTAACACTATTAAGATCAATAAAGATTACGCAACATAATGCTTTCAAACATTCTTAGTAAAATTTACAAGCACTTATCGGGAGCCATCGTTATGTCGAAAAAATGTCAAATATTTGGACCAATAGAATGCAAAAGTGTAGGTCAGGTGATGGCTATGGTGTTACCATATTAATAAACAGTAAAACTACTCCTCAGTGTTATCGGAATTTCTTACTTTAATAGATTTAAAACATTTTGGTCAGCCGCTGGGACATGTTCGACGAATGGAACACTAACCCTATTTATTTTGTTATAAACATAGTAAATATGAGCGTAGATTACTACATAGGAACAAGTTTTTGGTATGCTAGTTTTTAAAATTACCAATAATCACCCTAATAATCAACAGTAACATTAGTCTCATAATTGAAGGGCTAAGTGAACAAAGGTTTAACTAACGAAAAGTTCAATCTGAGTTTGAGTGTTTTAAAATGTGAAATCATAAAATCAAAAAAATTAAGCTGTAATAGCTATTACAGCTTAATTTTTTTTTTAAACTTAAGTATCACCTTAACTTAAGTAACTTAAGTACCTTTGAAAACTTCATTACTATAAAGTAAAGATTCTATAAAAGAAAAAGATATTTTTACCATATTTATTAAAATACTGAGAAAATATAAAGATAACACCTTTGTTAGAATTTAATGTAAATCAGATTATATGAACTTAAAAAGGTCTTGTGTAAAAAATAAAAGAATAAGCATTATTTATTACTTTTATTTCAAAAAGGTACAATCAAAGGTAAGTAGGACAATATAATATTAATAATTGTTCAAAATATTACAATAATACCATTGAGACTCTTTTTCAATGTACTCAAGCTGTGTTTTTGGGTCATAGTTGGTTTTATAAAAATATCTACCATAATCTTCAATGTGGATCCATTTAACGTTGACTTTGAAGTTGATTTTTTGTTTTAATGTATTTAAAGTGGGTATTACTATTCCCAAATCATCTTTTAATTTGTTGAAATCATAAAAATGATGGTTCATATCTTCTATGACTGAGTTATTTTTAGATGCATTTTTAATTACATTTCTGTACTGATTAGGAGTAAATATTTTTTCATGCCTTCTTAAAAGTTTTTCTATACGGCCAAAATCTCTGTCACAATCAAGAAAAGTATGGCCTCTGGAAAATTGTGTTCAATAGATGCAAACAATTTGCGTGCAATCATGTACTGATACAAAACAATTAAAAATTGATTTTTATTTTGGCCACTGCAAGAATCTGACCACAGTAACAAGTTTTGAGAACTATCCAAATTAGCTAGATTATTTAAACAGTAAAAGAGTGAACTGAGAACTTCTACACTGCCCTTTCCACCACAGTCTTCGGTCCACGTGCAGAAATAGGACTTTCCATTTTTATTAATGATATGGATACCTTCATTATAAAACCAAATTTGCCTCTAATAAAAAGCTTTTGATCCGGGAATTTTAGGTAGAGGCTGTGTTTGCTGCATGTCAAAACGAATATATGTTTTGTTTTGATCATTCATACAAATCTCCCTTTCCTGTTTTTGTAACTCAAATGCTATTTTATAGTTATCAACATGCTCTTGAGTGTGTGTATTTGAGTCACATTTGCAACAAACATTAGTTCTAGGCTGCTTAAAAGATAGATTGAATTTCGTATTAAATAGTCTTCTGTAAGTACATTCTTTTATGTAATATTTGGTAGGTCTATTTTCATCTTCACATTTTTAATATACATAATACATCATTTTAATTGAAAGTAATGGATTTAAATACTGTTTGTGGATATTTTGAGTTCGAGAATAATGAGAACTTTCAGATGGAAAACTTCTAATATGACTGCATATGTAATTTTCTACATCAACATCTAACCTGTGCTTGTAAGTGTGAGTTTTTCCCCTTTGGTCTTTGAGTGCTGCCACATCATTTAATTTTATTTTTGATTGAATAACTGCTAATTTTCTATAGCCAATTTGAAACATGTTGGAAAATGCAGTCTTACAAACTTTTATATTGGTACCTTCTTTAGGCAGACCATAGGTATAAGTTGTGCATCTCTTCCTCTTTGGGTTTGTTAATGCTCTTTTGACATTTTCGGCGATAATAAATTTGGAAAGAAACGTATTTTTTTCATTATTATTATTTAAACTATAATATTGAGAAAAAAGAGAAATCACTTTTTTACGCATTAATAGTCAGTTTTCTAAACTTAAAATAATAAAATATACGGAGCCAATGTTTACGTGCGAGCGCCACCTGGCGAGGTTATACTATTATCGTACTGCTTTTCTCTGCATTAAGGTGTAAGGGGCTTGCTATTCGTACAAGCAGGCTCTACTCAAAATATAAATTAAGAGTAAACAATTTATTCAAACAAATCCATGTGCGTGAGCGCATCTGGTATGGAGACACTGCCAACCACAGAGATAGTATCATCAGTAATAGAGTCGCATCGCGCCTCGGGCGAAGCGATCGATAGGAGGAAAATGACTGGAAATCGTTCGTCCGCACGCTGAACTGACCTAGAAGTCCCTCCAACGCGTTTCTTTCTTCCTCATTCATCGCACTCAGACTGGCCTCAACGGTGGATTCAGCTGTGGTGGTCGCATGCGATTCCGAGGGCGTAAACTCCATAGTCGAACCGTAAAAATGATCTACGCAATCCTCGTCGGGTACGGTCGATAAGTGCCATTTTTCGATGGCCTGATCTTCATCCGCATTTAACTCATATCTATGTTCGAATTTATCGAATTCCCAGAGAAAGAAAAGAAATCTTGAAATTTACTAAAGTAGTCGTTTTTTTCCTAAATGTTAGACGCTGATGTGCCATCTATCCAGTCCTAAATAAACGAGCGCGCGGAGTGCGTCCACTAATCGGCATCGGCACGCATTGCAAATATATATGGGAACCGATCGCAAATTAACTAAAATCATGCCTATTTTAGACTACCTAAATAAAAAGTTTCAGGTTGCTTACAGCCCTCGCCGAGAACTTTCTCTCGACGAATCGCTGCTGACCTGGAAAGGACTATTGGGCTGGGTCCAGTGCATCCGCACCAAAGCTGCTCTGCGATTCCGAGTAAAGAGTTAGGAACTCTGCGAGGCTGTAAGCGGTTGCGTGCTAAATTGCCATATACACCGGCGAATGTAGTGACAAAGCACAACCTGTTGCCGGATTCATCAGCAGTACGGCCAAGATCGTCCCCCAGCTACAAAAACTATGTAGGTAAAGGTCACGTTGGATCTGACGTGCAACTGACGTTGTCGGGAGCCAGAACAGAAGGCGCATAAAAACCCCAGCCGCCATCAAAGCAATCTATAAGATGAGTAAGTGTACATTTAGTAAGGATTCAATAATCATAATAATGATTGGGAATTCCTTAGAAATAAGGAAAAGAGATTTTCTTCAGAGATTCTCAACCCTTTGTGAGCTTCATCCTCTACACCTCTGACACCATCTCACCCGGCAGCCAGCAACAACTTTGTCATCCCTCGGGCGCCATCAACGCCCTGCGCCCTGCTCTCCTCGTGATGTTATTCTTCCTTATGCTTTGCAGCACGCACGCACCGTATTGTCTATTTTTTTATCACTTCATTAAAGTCTTAATTTTGTCTTGTTGGTTTTTTTTTTTCACAAAAATAGTCTATTTTTTATTTTTGTTGTCGCTATCACATATAGGTAATTATGGTAGGTACATACTTATTTTAAATTTTTAATTAATTATATTTCTTACATAATACAAATCAAGTAGGTAATTTATGATGACAATACACCTAAATTAGGTAGGTATATAAAGTATAATGAAAATATTTTACATAACACTAATCTAGTAGGTAACTTACCTACTTATTATGATTAAAAATAACAGTTGGCTAAAGGTAGGTATTTAAACTATTGTAAAATTCTTATTATGTACGTTATTAATTATGGTTTATAGTTACGATTGTCTTAAATTAGGCACTTAATGAAACAATTTTTAAAATATTTTATACTAGTGACTGCAATCTTCTAACTAATTGACTTCTCAAATGTCTTCCTCTAATCAAATCTGCGGTTGCATTTCCTCTCTCTGTATGAACGAACATGCCTCTCGCTGGTTTCACTATCAAGTTCTAAAAATTGAGAGATTTTATTAGTACATAATAAATATAACAAAGTTAAATAAAGTATTGCATTGGATTTTTTTTAATGTATTACATACCACATTCTATCGCAGCAGTAGGAATGCCATAGTTAATACATAAATTATGTAGGACAGAACATGCCAATATAATCCTGGCACATTTTAGTGGTTTGTAGTGCAGAACTCTGTCCTTGTGCAAACAACGCCACCGATTCTTTAATCTTGAAAATGTATTTTCAATAATTACACGGGCCTTCTTATGTTTCTTGTTGTATAGTTCTTCTGGTGAATCAGCCTCAGCGTCCAAGATTGGAGTCATGGGCCATGGTCTTTGAGGATACCCGGAGTCACCTTAACACATTTTATTACATTAAATTACTGGACAAAAGTAGAATAATATTTAGGCTTCTTTAGTTTGACTGTGAATGCTTAACATACCTAAGAGCCAGACCATTTCACCTCTTTGATGCAAGGATTGGAAATAATCATTAACATCACTGTTCTCCCATGTAAATGAGTCATGATTAGCTCCACCAAATTTAGGATTCACATTAATTATCCTATATTGGTCATCACATACCTAAAAAGCAAAGTTATGAATTAGATAATAGCTATGTTTTTCAACACAAATAAATAAATTTACTAATATTCAACATAAATACATACCATTTGCACATTTAGGGAATGATAATGTTTACGGCTATAGTACTTATGTTCTTCCTCCTTTGACGGAACTACTATTTTAAAATGGCTTCCATCTACACACCCAATGACTCCAGGGATACCATAATTCCTGTAATATCTAATACATAATGATTTATATGAATTATCTGTAATTATGCAACCAAAAATTATATGCTCTTCATTTTAGCAAAGGTACTGTTACGGGGTGGGTCAGGAGGAGCTTTTTAAAAAACAAATTTATAAGCTAAACTTTTATTTTCATGAAGAAATACAATTTCGGAAAAGTCGTAACCCGGCGGAAGTCCAATCCTAACTAACTCGTGATCATGCTAATCGATGCGTTTCCGATTGCATTGACGTCAATGCAATAGGAAACGGGGTTGCATACGCGGCTGTTTTATTTTATTAGTTATGTTGTGTATTCCCGGATATAACAGTACCTTTGACTAATTCTATGCCGGGCAGCAGGAGAGTCTGGAAACTTGACATATTTTTGAATTATGTTTTTGTGAGTCAGTGCCTGAGTGACTTGTTCTATATACACACTGCAGATTTTTTGAGATAAATGTTTTGCAACGCCAAAAGGCCTTTGATAGGATCCAGTAGCATAAAAGAAAAGTGCGGTGAGAACCTATAATCAAAACAATATAAGGTATACAAGAGAAACTAGAGAGTGTAACATTCCAACAGTATCACAGCATTTTTCTTATAGTTAAATAATAATTTACAAACCTTTAATTCTATTGAAACCCGCTGAGACGATCGTAGGTTAGTTTTTGTTTTTAGCTCATTGCACAATCGTTTAAACAGTTTTTTGGTGATGCGATATCTCTGACGAAATTGCGTCTCGTTGAGGTCCAACAAAGGATCAAACGACGCTCGAGCTCTTGCATTCATCTCCAAATTATACTCGCGATCATCCCGAGATTTAGCTGCCGCACAGTATGAAATTTGACCTTAAAATCGGACATGCTTGTTTTACTGCATATAACGATACCAATGACTACTTAAAGTATATCAGCGAAACTCTCAGATTTCAATTCTCAATAGTTTATGAGAAAAAAAATTGTGAAGTTAGCAAAAAAAAATACGTTAAAATCAGAAAACATTAAATTGCTCCTTAGTTATATGAAAATAATTTGAATATGTAAAGCCGGGTCCAGACATGATCATTTGACCGACCCTATCACCGTATCCGATCACCGTATCCGTATCTGCGTATTGTATCAAGCCCCGTATCAAGTTGTGGACGCCTCCAATTTGCTCCGTATCCGTATCTTCGCAATAGTCATGATCGCGTATCAAATTGCCCAGTTCAATTTCTGCTCTCGATCAAACATGTCGTCGCAGTTGGTTGAAATGTACGAGAATTTAGCAATTTCATGTGCCTGTTTTATTGTCATTCACAACATTCTAACCTCAAAACCAAAACAGAGACGATGGTGGCAAACGGAATTATTTAGAAACAGAAACAGACTTGGAGGAAGAGCTTTGATGAGAGACCTAAGATTTCAACACATAAGTGGTAAATACAAAAACTTCACCCGTATGGCACCTAGTGACTTCGAATATTTGATAAATTTGATTGGCCACAAAATTAAAAAAACGGATACTACATACAGGAAAGCAATTTCTGTTGAAGAAAGATTAAGTATCACTTTGAGATTTTTAGCCAGCGGAGATTCCTATACAAGCCTACAATATTTATTCAGGGTTTCGAAACAATCGATAAGTGTTATAGTGCCAGAGACCTGTCAAGCTATCGTGGAGGCATTAAAAGACAACATCAAGGTAGGATATTTTTTATTATATAAATAATTATTGATCCATGTCATCAATTATTTATAAGATTATAAACAATTATTGTTTATTACTAATAATTGATGTCATGGATCAAATCACGAAAAGAATCTTCGGATTCCATTGATGAATCATCCACTTGAGTCACTGGAGAATGTGCTTGATTTTCAGTCATGTACGGGGTTAAACTTTGTGCTCTGTTTGAATAAGAGAATTTACAGACATTTGTGGAGTTGTAGTCTCAGCCATGGGATATGTAGATGCCGGAGTGGAGTACCCGCGCTGATATTCATATTGTCCACAATCAGCGTTATATAGGATGTTGTTTATTTGATGTTCCACAGTCATGTAGGTTTGCTTGGAATAACCCCTAAATTTGCCTGCCAAATAATTAGCGTATAGCTGATACTGGTCTAATCCAGTAGCAGGTGCAGTCGAAGCAGTAGCTACCGCTTTAGCAGCCGAAGCTGATGATGTCAGCAAATCAAATGCCGATTGCAACATTGGGTTCTGGTTCGCGACGTATTTTCTCTTTTTCGGAAGTGGAGATTTGAATTGCGATTTTGATGAATTCTTTGCATTATTGGTTGTTTTGTCCGATTCAGTGCTCGCGGTGGAACAGGGTTGTTTATCTTGTGACTGATCATGATCTTCACCTATGTCGTCATTTTCCTCATTTTCAGATGTATTATCCTTCAAAGCGCGGTCTTGGCCTTCCTGCAAGCAAAATAAAATAATTATAATATATTTGTTACAGATGCCTACATCGCATCAAGAATGGGAGGAAATTAGTTCCGAGTTTCAAAACTGTTGGGATCTTCCACACGTGGTTGGTGCTATGGACGGGAAACACATCATGTTGCAGGCACCTTTCAATAGCGGATCGGAGTTTTATAATTATAAACAATTTTTTAGTATTGTTATGTTCGCTTTAGTTGATGCTTCATATAAATTTATATTTGTCGATGTAGGGAGGTCAAGGGAGAATTTCCGATGGAGGTGTATTTAATGATTCCATTCTCAAGGAAAAAATTTCAAACAACTCATTAAATCTTCCATCTCCGAAACTATTAGAAGGAACGAATAGCATTATACCATACTATTTTGTAGCAGACAGTGCATTCCCGTTAGGTATCCATATTATGAAGCCATATCCAGGTGTACATCCTAAAGGATCATTAAAAAAAAACATTTAATTATCGATTATCAAGAGCTCGACGAGTGGTTGAAAATGCTTTTGGCATTTCAGCTAGTGTTTTTAGAGTACTACGAAAGCCAATGCTACTCCAACCTGAAACGGCACAACTGATTGTGATGACAATATGTCATCTTCACAACTTCTTAATAAAAAGTACTAATTCTGCTAAAATTTATGCACCACCAGGTAGTATTGATAGTGAAGTAAAAGGGTCAGTAACAATGGGAAGATGGCGTCTCGAAAATAACGATATAACTTCATTATTGCCTATCACGAATACCCCACGCAGACCTTCTTTGTCGGCCCAGGTAATGAGGGATAAAATTGCTGAATATTGCTGTACAGTCGGAAAATTATCATGGCAAGATCATATGAATTAGACTTAAAGGCCGTAGCATATGCCGCCGCGGCAGCCACATGGTGTCTCCTAATATTTTTTTTTTTTTTTTTTTTGAATCAAAATAATTAAAGTTAAATGTAATAAATGTGGTTGTGCTGAAGATACTCACAGTATTAATTCTCGGGCGAGGCTTGTTTCTGTCCATCAGAAATTGCAAATATTTGAAAGCGAACCAAGAAGACTGGTATACTTCATCAGCTCCTATAATTTAAAATTATGCAATGACTACTACTACGATATAGAAATAAGTATAACTATTCTAATCCCATCACATTCAGAGTAAAGTTTTTAATTTCTGGCTTTTTCTGGTATTAGTGTGTAGTTAAATTAAAATAATAATAACATTTTTTATAATGTGTTTATGTTTTGTAATTTCATTTAATATGTATTTTACTTTTATATCCATATAGTAAAAAGCCTAATCTAAGATTAAAGATAAATAAAGAGGAATAATAATAAAATATTAATTGAGTTTTCATGAACGGGTACGAGTAGAGTGCGTGCAAAATAATGCCACTCTGTTCGCCGACCGGGGAGGGGAGGGCGGGCGACTTGTGCGGAACTTCACAAACCGGCATAGATTTTGCACGCACTAGCAGTATCTACTTACCTTTTCCTGTTGTGCTGGTTTTAGCGATTTTTGATTTTTCACGGCGAAGGGCAGCCAACAAATAATCCATCTTTTTCTTCAATTCGCCAACTGGACACTCCATTTCGACGGAGAGTTCATCCCAGGCCTCCTGCTTCAGATTCCTGTTGTAATAGCTTTTGTGGCTGGGGTCCCATAATACTTGCTTTTCTTTATAGGCCTCGATAAATTTAATAACATTTTCATTGTTCCAATTCATTGTTTTTTACTTCACGGCAAGGACTGAAAATGACGCGCACGTGCAACCGACCGAGCGTCGCGAGTGACGCGTCCAGACTGACCCACGTGCGTATCAGTATCACCTTTGATGATCGGACAAAAACCGACACGACATGGGACGGGCCGTATCATAACGGCGTATCGAGATCCCGTATCATGATACGTATATCATTACCCGTCCACATATGCGATCAAGATACGCGTCGACGATACGGATACGGTGATCGGATCGGGCAAATGACACATGTCTGGACCCGCCTTAAAAGGGTAAGATAAAACCACTACAGAAGTATAATATAAAATGGTTCTGAAAAAGAATTATTGTGCAGAAGTACAAAAAAAAAATATTTTTAACTTTAGCGATTTTATTTTTTATCACTCTTATTACTTTATATTAGCGGGTAATTTAAATACACACCGAAAGGACTTTTAACACTCTACCAGATATAAAATAATTAACGTTATAATGCGTGGCGTCTGAAAGATATAGCTAATTACATTTTTACCGATATAATTCGGACTTAGGGTTGCCACACAAACGTTGATAATAATAAAAGTACCGGTAATGAAATTCTTGACGCGAAAAACTTAGATGTATAAATCTACATCGTTTTAATGAAGAGGGACGCTTGACTGACTAGCTCATCAACGTACAGTGAGCGACAGGTTGACCTACCCTTTGCTATCAAAATATGTCAAACAACATTGAACTGTCTGTTTTTTTCCCTAATGACGAAAAAAAAATTAAAAGTTATCCTCATAAATTTCACACTCAGTGGAGACAATGGCTGTATAGGCAGTGCTTCTCTCTTCAACTGCAATTTCATCTTCATCGCTGTTCTCATCGTGTGAAGAGTCAGAGGAGTGCTGGAGACTATCTTCAGATAAAGGTTTCAGCATGTTTATGACAGCTGTCGGTAAGGCGAGTTTTTTACGATTTTGTAGTCGATTTGACAACCGTATGCCAGAAATGACAGGATCCGAAGATTCTAATGCTCGACGAAATAAGTCAGACATTGTTTTAATCCTGTCTGATTTTTGACAGTGGTGTTCTCGGTCATAACGCCAAAACTTATTTCTGCTTTCTCCAGCTTGCTCTGAAAGCATCCCCACAGGTAGAACAGCACATTCCATGACTTGATGGCCATGAATCAACAATTTGTGTACTGTTACTGTCATGGGGTGCCATTTATAAGTGCTTACATATTTCGATGCCAAATTTCTGCAAAATGGGGCATACTTTTCTAAGTCAATTGGCAATCCACATGACAAGGCAACTAAAACAGTATGGAAATCGTCTACTAGCCACTGTTCAATACCCAAAATGCTAGCAAAAGTGGAACGGTATCTATCCGAAAGGGCAGTGCGGGCAGTGTTGCCATCATTGGTGGTACCAGCATTAGGCCTCACAACATCAACCAACAATTCAATTTTCTGTCTTATCTCTTCTTGAATGTGCTTTTTTCGTCGTTCCACTATTAACGCAGCATCAGATGACTTGGCGATTCTCCATTTCTGTACAGCTGGGTCATTTTTATATGCAATGTGGAGGAGGAATTCAGAAACACGGATCCACGCGTGTAATGGACTAAGTCCATACTGCAAAGACTCTAATTTGGGTGGCGGCTTAGAATAAACTAATTCCAAATTGTTGAAATCCGTTGCGGTCATTTTGCACATTGGGCACCTTAATTGCGAGTTGGTGTTCGTGATAATATTCAACACTTTACCGTCAATTATGCTAAGAGTAAGTTGACAAATAGCTTTAATTTGATGTCCATCAGATCTTTCTGTAAACAACCGATTAAGGGCTCGTATCTGTCGTTCAACACTCTCTTTTTCAGAAAGAATTAGGTCTTTAGATTCTTTTCTATATTGAATATGGAGCGGACGACATGATCGGTAGGACTGAGGGCTAGGATTTTGCCAAAGAACTTGGTTCTTCGCCTTATCGATAATACGTAACGGCACAAACGTAGTGGCTATAATGCTGTTTTTGTCATATGTTTGGTCAAGTGTTGACAAAAAACTTGGTTTGTATAGGGATTGACCTGTACTGCCGTCGTAACCACAGGATCTTTCAAAGCTGCAAGTTAGTTCCTTGACACCTAATTGGTCGCAATATTGCGAGAATACGTTGTTATGCCCTTCAACTAACCGTTTAAAAGTATGAGATAGCAAACCTTGCAGTGCATACAGAAGCTTCAACCTCAGAAACCAATAGTTCCTCCTCAGGGTAACACTCTTTTTTAGCAGCTTTTACTTTGTAATACGGGGGATATAGAGAACAACCACGTTTTTTGGCATCTTGTTGTAAGAATTGGTACGTTTCTACGGTAAATTTGCGATCGATTAAAATGGCGAGGGCTTCTTGTGGTGTATTGGCGATGCAAAGATTCTAACTAGCGCCTCTAGTGTCAAAATTGTGAAGCTGTCTAAGAACGACACTTTGACAGTTTTCGTTACAATTAACGTCAGGGAAAAACATAATTATTAAATACAAATAAGATTTACGTGGCATTTTGCTGTTTAAGACAATAATTATGTTGTCAATAGTCGATGTAATTAATGCGTCTGCAGGATACACAAAACCAATGCGTTCTGGTGAAGAATTATTACGGAGTGGAATGGTGATTTCGGTTGGAAAAAAAGAGAAAAATAATAACGTAATTCATGTACAAGCACTGGTACTACGAACGTCGGGATTAAATTCCAAACATCCAGCCATTATAAAACTGTGGATAGATGTATCTCAAGAATATGGAAATAGATTAGTTGGTGATAATGAACAAGAAGTCACAAAGGTCTGCGATTGTCCTGCTGGAGCTTCAGAGAAATGTAAACACATATTAGCTGTTATGCTTTATCTCTCAAGGTTTGTAAATTGGTCAATTACTTTTATATCCATTTGTCCTACCTCATCCATATGCACTATGAATTCTATAAAATAATGTTAAAGTAGCTACCTAATTTACTCTGTCTGTCTGTAACAATTTTACAGTCAGGTAATAGATAATGTAAAGTACTTACCTATATAAGTACTAGACCATAACTGTAAATGATTAGCTATTTTTCTCTTTTTCAGAACTGAGGAGGCAGATCTGGAGGACCTGAGTTGTACGGACATTGAGAAACAATGGGGTACACTTAAAACTACAGCATTGAAGGAATATGAAGCAAAATCTTTGTCTGAAATGTGCCATGTGAAAGGACAGAGGGACATCTATGTGAAAACAATGCCAGAAGTCACTGAAGAGATGGAAAGTCGTTGGAGAATGAAGTTAATACAGAGTAAATACTTGTAAAGCATAATATGGCACCTACCTGGAAAACATCAATTTCATAAAATTATATTTTCAGATTGAATGGACAGTTACAAACAAAATGAAGTTTCTAAAATTATGCTGTTTATTTCAGGCGCACCAAACAGTGAATATTCTTTATTTACAAGTCTAATGCGAAGAGGTGATGGAGTTGTTGATAATGGTGAAAGGGTAATTAGTAGAAGTGTAGACAAGACAAAATTTCCTGAAAAACTATTGACTTTTAATTCGTGGCGGGTAATAAATATATTAAGAAAACTGACTGAAGAAAAGTTGAAGACATGTAAAGTAAATGAATTTGAATTTTACAACAGATATGTAGCTGTATCATTAGACCAAAGTACAGAAATAATCAATGCTGAGCAGGGTACTCCTTTTTGGCATAAAGCTAGAAAAGTAAGACTAACAGCCTCCAAAGCGAGAGCCCAGTTTACTTATTATTCTAATAAAAATGCTGATTGGGATAAAAGATATCAAGAGGTTTTTCACAGTAATTTTCTTGGGAATGAAGATACTATCAGAGGCCTTCTCTGTGAAGCAGTCGCAAGAGATTTATATGCAGAGCGTTATAGCTGCATGATTTTAGAGTCTGGATTGCTAGTTCGACCAGAATTACCATGGCTTTCTGCAAGTCTAGACGGTACTGCCATGGATAAAGATGGAAATTTTCTTACAAATATTGAGATTAAGACATTAAAGGAAGGAACTCGTTTAACTGCAGATGAACTGATAGAAATGAATGCAATTCCTATATTAGATAAAAATCAAAATTTGAAAAAAAAATACTCAGCATTATACTCAAATGCAAGTAGGCATGTTATTGTCCGGTATTACAAATTGTGATTATTTAGTTTACTCTGAAATAGGAAAAGATTTAGCTGTAAGAAGAGTTTCATTTGATGAAAATCATATTTTGGAAATTTGTGTATGTCTTGTTAATGTTTATTTTGAGAAATTTCTTCCTAGAATAGTTAACGACTATGGATCAAATTATGACTGAATTTGAATAAAAATAAATACAACTCTGTGTACTAAATTATTTATTAACTGTAAAAATTTATTGCCACTCTTACAAAATTCCCTTCCGATTATATAATAACTACATAAATTTATCAATGTGAATAATTGGTGGACCCAAATTTGTAAGACCACCAACAATAATTAATATATCATCAAAATAAGACGCCAGTGACCATGGTAATGGTCCACATAGAAGTTTATATTGTCGTAATCTCTGTATCACTCTCTCAACATGCACTCTTGCCCGTGCAATCTCTGCAGTGCGGATTGCATCTTCTTTGGTCATCTGCTTTTTCTGACTCAAGAAAGGAGGCCTGACAAGCTGAAGCAGACGCTGTAACAAGAACATTAATATGTAAATACATTGCATAATTAATCAAATGTCATTTGTACTAACTATTCAATTAATATCTTTAACTAACTTCATTACACTCGGATTCAATCCTGTATCCACCATCACTCCATCATTAAACTCGCATTTATTTAAGATTCCTGATTTATTTACAATATGTTTATCTGATGCTCGACCACCATAAGATGCACTTATTTCAGTTATAAGTCCAGAAGAAGTTATTCCAATATTAAACTTGGCTGTATTCTTTTTTTTATATTGAGAGTATGTCAATATTCTACATTTTAAACATTTACATTTTTCAATCACAGTTTCAGCACAGTCGAATATTATTCTTGTATTTTTATATTTTTGGAATGATTTAGGTAGGTTGCTACGGATCATTTCGATATCAGGCCAAGGAATAATAACTTTGAGTACTCTACTCAGCATGGGGCACATATTATTAAAATAATTAGAACATGTCTGCCTGTTTATACCAAACAAAACACCAATGGCTCTTAATGACATATTTTGTTTAATTTTTACCATTGTCAAGATAACTCTGTCTCTTACAGATAACATTTTCTTATTTGTTGGAGCATCTAAGGCCAATTCACTAACACAAGTCACCAATGTTTCTAAAAGTTCTATTGAATGAATACCCGTAAAAGTAAATAAATACATATCACTACTAAGTAAATCTGAGAGGGTTAATTGCTTTAAAGCTGATCTATCCTCTTCCCACATAGGAAGAAAATTTATTTGAGTGCACTTTTCCAAAGGTTCTTTGTCACAAAGAATGTCAGCTAAACTCCAATCTTCTCGGGGACGATAATTTCTGTAATCCACTAAATTGACTTGTGTCGATGAAGTCTTGACATGATGATGACTGTTGTTATCAGTTATATTATTATCCTCAAATTTAGTTTTTTTCATTCTCAATAGCAAGTCCAAGCTCTTTATTTGATTCCACTATTTTCCTGTGTCTAATAACAGCCCTATTTTCTCGAGCAATTGTTTTTTTTATTTGCACTAATGGTACTTCTTTATCAGAGCTTATTTTAGGAATATTCTGAGACGGTACGGCATAAGGAAAACAACTTCTGCCTTTTAGAATCTGGAACAATAAACATAATCTCGTTATCTGACGAGAAACTCGCCTTGGCGTAAACTAAATGAATAACTTATGAAATACTTATAAATATAATTTATGTAAAATGAAATAAAGAAAACATAAATATACTTACTGCCCGGAAAAAAGTTTGAAGTTTGAAAATGATGAGAACAAACTCTCATTGATGTTGAAATTGGCTTGCCTATTCTTAAAGCAGTCTTCCATTTTTTCTTCATTATTTTGTCTTTTGGGAATAAATGAAAACTTATTCCCGTATCTCCGTAAGTACTACATTGAGGAACGCAACAATATTTCGTATTTCTGCTTTTATTAGCAACAGGTTTCTTTAAATAATCGTGATCCATCTGAATAATCTAACATAACCTCAACAAATAAACAAACAAAGTGTCGTTCTTAGAGAGTTTCTAAATTTCGCCGCCAGAGGCGTGCGGATAATCTTTGCTTCGCCAATAGGGTTTTAACTCGGAATGTGAGAGTAGTTTTACCATTTTACTTGGCCTGGTCGGAGAAATCAGTCTTAAATTAATTACCGACTCAAGATCACGTGATACTTTCGGTTATAGATGACTTCCCTGAACCGTGACTGTCGAACTCAAGGCCTTGATTAGTTTACAAGGAGGTTCCCCTTCTAAAACACTCTCAAGTCTTCGCCGCGATCGCAATTGTTGGCGTTTACTCAATTCTGTATATTTTGAGCAAGTTGGCAATTCAACACTAGGCGTGATTCTAAATTGAAGTGGAACATCTTCAATAAAACTCTGTGCTAGCCACACCATACGTTTTTTTTTAAAATGATCATAGTTTTTTTTACATTCTTATATTTTTTTTCAATCTTTGATAGAAAATTGGCAATGGTCCTTGATTAGATTTCAGTATCATTTTCAGAGAGTGAATGTAACTGTTTCCAATGCTATTCAAAACTACACCCACTCTTTGAACTTTAGTCAAGTCATTTAGTCTGTAATTTGGATCGATTTTCTTACATTCATTAACAAACAACTCAAACATTTCAAGCCGACTTACGTTTTTACTTGTGCTGTCAATTTCTTCTCCTTGCCTATTTACGAATACTTCCGGAGGCTGAGAAGTACCGGCTGTGGCGTTATCCACAGCTTCGTTGGCCACTCGTTAACCAACATGAGGGTTGGCGCCCTCATGCCCTCCTTGCCCCTAAGTCCGCCGATCGGAGCTCAGACGGACATCCCCCAACAGGTCGGGTCAGATCCTGTTGAGGCAAAGTGGCTTCATGGGTCTTTGACGGCTCCATGAAGCCTCACCCCCGTTCCTCAAATCTATAGTCTAATGATATGGGGTTTTAGCTCTCGCCTGTCGAGGGTGGACCCCTTCCCATACCGATTATAGATTGTCATTGGATTCCAACCGGAATAAAAAAATGCGGCGGTAGATACAATAAATACTTATACCATATTTTAATGACGATAATATAAGTGCTTCTATGATGCCTATAAAAATAAAGATTTTTGGTTTAGATTTTTTGATTTTGATTTTAATTTTGAATACTACTTTTTTCAAATTTGAAGCAATGATGATTTGGATTTCATGCACATTATATTACTCATTGTTTATCTAATATTTTTACATTTTACCGTTCTAAATAATTTAACTCGTTAATATTAACATACCATAACCTATACAGGCTGACTGGAATAGGGCCAAATTAAATAGAATATGTATCCGTATCTCCGAATAAGAAGACAATGAAAGAAAAATACCTTACATAGATGATTACAAAAATAACAGAAACCGGTATTTTTTGTGAAAACCCCGACCAAAATTTTAAAAGTTCCGTAACTCGCAGACGCCACGGAATTAGCGCCTGATTAATTTATATGTTATAGACAAATTAAAAGGCTATTTATATATAATAAGAACAGCCGCTAATTCTGCAGTTCCTTGTAGAAATAAAATAAAAACGAATTTAAAGAAAACCATTTTAATTACGTTCCTGTTAACAATTTTCCAAGTATGAAAATAGATTGTGTTGTATTTTTATATGTTTATTTATTGCTGAATAGCTTTTAATTATTCCTTCTTTAAATAAAAAGTAATTTATTATTTTTGAAAAATCCCGGTAAATTTATATGGAATTTCAAAAAATCGTATCTTCTAAACTAAAACGAATTAGCACATAGGAATTTCACTGACGTATTTCATAATTGAAATGCTACGATTTTATGGTCTAAAACAAGCATGTCCGATTTTAAGGTCAAATTTCACACTGTGTGCCGCCAACATATTCCACACAAAAAATAAACGTCCTCGACGATCTCAGAAGATTAATAATTAAAAGCGGACTGTAGGTATAATGGTTATATTAATATGATTAAGAGAAAACAACAAATAAATTTAAATTAACAAATGCGAGCGTCCGCAAGCCGCTTTATTGTGGAGTGTGGTCGGCCAGCGCTGGGTGCCTCCCCGCGCCCGCTCACCCCTCCGCTGGTGACGTCAGGCCGGCCGCAGCCGTGCACGCAGTCGACGCGTGGACAAACGTCCCGACATCGTGATTCCAATGATTTACAACAAAATTTGTCGAAATTATTAAGTTTTCACCACAAAAACTCTAGTGAGAACTTTTCACTCGCGTTAACGTTTAACTCGATCAAGTTTGTGACAATAGCTGTCAAAAAAGACGACTTGTACTCGGATAATGCTTCAAACGCGCTCACTTGTGAATGTGACTCGATTGTCACTACTCGATATCGAACGCGTAAATAACTCGTACTCAGAAATTTGGTTTCCCCTAGTGACCGCTAGGTGGCGCTTTTTGTGTCCGATAGAAAACACAAACGCGGTCGCAATCGAACGTGAGGAGAGCAAACTCGTACTAAGCACTCTGGTAAATTGTTCTGGAATCGTTCAACTACTTTACGTTGACGGTCTAAGTACGCCTTAGCGAACATGTGTAAATCTAAGGTTGTTAATGGGAACCCGTAGTCACCACATGTAGCTGCCGCTTTTAAAATTGACACGTCTTCATTATGTCTAAAGACCGATTGTCCTCCAGCTGTTCCACCATGACATCCTTTATATTTATTGTACAATGTTCCGTAAGGAATCTTATATGTCATTGAGGCCGATAAAATGGAGAGGTCACCATCGGTGACGTTTGCAAGTGCCTCTTCCAGGGCGTCATCAGTGTAATTTTTGTAGTTGCGCATCCCTGCAACCCTTTTATAGTTGCGGACCATCACCAACCACACATATAACAAAAATTTATTGGGGTTACTTTGAAGTTGAAAACAATTCCAAGTAAAATCATACACCAATATCTATTGGGGTGAAATTAATAATTATCAATATCGCCCCATAGCCTTCATCAAAGTAGCCCCAGTTAACAGTTTTCGCCACACAACCTAAAATGGCCGACCTAAGGAAAAAACAATATCCTTTTAGATTATGCACAATATCATAATATTACACAATATAAACATCTTTAGTGTTAAGATTATACTTACACCTCCACTCGTGAAGTTTTGCACTGCACTTTTATCACGCTGATTCGGTTAAACTTTCGAATATTATATTTCTGCCGAAAAACATTAACCTCGCTGTCAACACTTCTGCAAGCAATCTCCGATCAATCAATGCTACCAACAAAACAAAAACGACATGGGTGCATTCGCAACCTAATGAATTATAAATTAAAAAGTAAATATCCAATGCTATCATCAATCTCACCCCGGAATTCAAAGTCGCCCCATTACACGGTAGCCGGTAGCACAAGTATGTCAGCCCATTCAAAAATTTTATTGTGTCCATTTTATCACTTTTCTCATGTGTTCTACAATCTTTCGCTCTCTTTTTTCAATATCAATATCAATATATTTTATTGCGTGCTACATTGGGTACAAAGTATCTTAAATAATAAATGTACGTACATAAGATGTTATTAATACAATGTAGCGCCCTGTAAGGGCATAGCAATTAGGGTTTCTCAATTCTCGACCTTTTTTATTTCCCGGAGCACGAGAATTCTCGACCACTATTTCCCGGGAATTCCCGGGTTGTCGAGAAATATGGAAATTTTCAAAAATATGTGTGATTTAACAATAAAACTACGCTTTTTATGCAATATTCAACAACATTTATTTTTAGTTTTATGTGACTTTAACTTAAGTAAGTATATAAAACTTTAATTAAGCGAAATAAACTCTAGCGAGATCTTTTGTCATTATTTCTACAAACAACTTTAGGACTACATAGTCTTCTTCTTTGGAAAAAACAAATAAAATATCTTCTAAAAACAATGTCATCATGTCACCACAATAAAATTTAGTACCTTACATACTAAATAATTTACTTTAGTCTCTGTCTGTACTACAAACTCTTCAATTATGTAACATGAAACGACAGTTTTTCAATTAGATATAAAAATAACAATCAGACTAGCTTCATAATTACGAATAACAATAAGGTACAGGTAACTTAGTTTAGTCCAACTTTTCAATATTTGTTATAAATGGAGTTTTTTCGTTACGTAAGTAAACATAAGAACCTAATAAATAATTAATAATCTTAGACTAATTACAATCACAATTTAAAGCTGAAACTGCTTCAAAAGCTAGTCCACTATGTCTTGTTATTATTAAGGAAATAAGCCTTTAAAAATACGAGGGCATTTATAGCATCATCTGACAATCGGTTTCGTATTTTCGTCACAAAGTTTCCAGACAAGGAGAAAACCCGTTCATTTTCTGTCGACGTAGGCTTTTACTGACATAACAGCTTTATACAAGTTTTCCAGATTTGGTGTTCTTTTGCTGGTTGATTCATATAACTGAAACTCTTTTCTAATCAAGGTTCTTGTTAAAACAGTTTCAATGTTGCTCGGAGTGTCCGTGGCTACCATTTCAATAGCCTGTTTTAGTTTCAGCTCAAAGGATGTGGCTTGCTCGAGTTGCTCGTTTTCTGATGTCTGTATTAGAGTGTCATCTCCATCTAAATTAGAGCTGCTAGGAAATAATCTATTGTACAGTTCTTCTGTAAATCGTATCAAAGCTGTTTTGGTGCAATTGCGTGTACCACTTTCATTATAGTTCTGAAATATTGTTGGGTTATGAAGATATTTAATTAATGTAATCAAGTTAATATTGCGCCTATTTTCAATTTTGCTCATCAGATGGTCCACAAACGTCGTGGCTAAATTGTTCTCCATAGACTTCAACTTTTTTATGAGCACGTCTATTATTGCCTCCGATGTCAAACTAGTGGCGTCTTTCCTCGATAACGCTTCAACAGACAACTTAACCGGGTGTAAAACTGCCAACAATGACTCTAAACGTCAATGTTGTCGTCTCGCCACATTGAGGACATATTTAAATCGATTAATGCCTTTCTAATTGCATTTTTCAGTTTAAGAAATCGTTCCACCATCTGCATCATCGAATTCCATCTTGTACGGACATCTAATAATAAATTTAACTCATGGCCGATTTCTTCTTTGACGTGTTTTTGCAGCGTGATGTTTTTCAAAGGACTCTTCCGAAATAATTTGACCAAGGCTCGTGTCTCTTTCAAAACTTTGTTGATATTTTGGGTATATTGTGGTGCATTATTTGTTATATCAGATTCTAACTCGCCGTCGTCGAATAAAAAAATTTCATCATCATCATCATCACTGTCTTGTCCAGAAGTTTTTTGTTCTAAAGCTTGATTTGTTAGTTCAGTAACATCAACTTCGCCTGTATCGTTTTTGTTGCAAAATGTAGCCAACACAGATAAATGGATAGCATGATTTAAGCATAGGACCATTTCAGCTGGGCTTTCGCGACCGAACTTTACCATGACGTTTGGTCCATCACTAGTCACAGCTACGACGTCTTGTTCAAAGCATAATCCAAACTCTTTTAAGCGATCTTCTACTATTTGCCTCGTCTCCGTTGCCCTACATTGACCCGGTATGAAAACAAGTCCTAAATTATGAACCACACCGTCTGCGTGATGGAGACAAAGGTTGAAATACCTTCGATTTCTCAAACTTGTCCACTCGTCGATACTCAGACTGAATTGAGCTGATTGGTCATTACGTAGTTTGCGCAAAAAAGTAGTGGTTTCTTTCTTTTTCTCTTCATAAAATTGAAGTATTAACTTCATGACTCCAGACTCATTTTTGGGTAACTTGAAACCTCTTTGCTCTAGAGATTCTCTAATGAAATCACTCCTTGTAATTTGGCGAATTGTGAGGCCATCTTTTGCTGCTAATATGGAAATTATTTCGCCAAGAGACTGTTTGTGTTTCGGTTGAAATGAAAGAGTCTGTTGAACTGACGTCTTAGGTTTTTTTGGATTTGGCGGCTGCGTATCTTCAGCACTAGTAGTTCCAGTGTCACAGCTGGCTGAAGTGGATGGCATTGGCTCCTCTGTTTCACTTTGAGATTTTATCGAAATCTTATGTATATGTTCAAGATGCCTTACTAGCCCGCTTGTATTCGAACCTTTCATTGAAATCTTTTTGGGACATTTGAGGCATTGTGCGGCTTGTATGGACGACGACTTATCATCTTTAATTTTGGTGAAATATTTCCATACTTTAGATTTCTCCATCTTTGAACTGTTAAACAAAAAAAAAAAAAAAAAAAAATAGTTTAGTTTTAAGGGAGAGAAGCGAAACCCACAAAAACATAAATGTGAAAATAAGAGAGCCAAGTTCAATATTATGATATGATGTGGTTGACAAGTTCACCGACAAAAGAATTGAGATCTAAACGGGTGCCGCCAAGTTCTGTAGACAATCCTTAAATTTATTTATAATAACGTATAACATCATTAACTAAATTTAAAACACAATCACTTGTTTTTTTACTGCTACAAGTTGTAGCAGTGCATATTTCTAAATAGCAAACATTGTTATAGCCTACAACAATGTTTGCTATTTAGAAATATGCACAGTAAAAAATATTGTGTAAAATTAACACAATTTTTGTGTGATGATGACCTATTGAACCTCAACATTGACTTGGCTAGTTTTAACGGCTAGTAAACTAACTACATAACATGACTAGCATATGAAAACTAAAAACTAAAGTCGTTCTTGAACTTCTGCTTTTATTTGAACTGAAACTAAAACGATCATTTATTTTGTTTAATACCACAAATGACCATATAAGAATTGAAATAAGACGGACGAAGCAACATAATTATACTAGTCTATAAAAAGGTAGTAAATTACTTACTTTAGGGAAGACGCCCGCTTAAATTTTGACACTAACTCGCTTCAAGAGCGACGCACACGCGCTCCGCTGCCGAATTCAAAATGGAGACTGGCGTGTACCAGTGTTGCCAGTGGCCGATAGTCAAAAGTTACACGAGACAGATCAAAAAGTAACATTTTGTCAGAAAAAGTAACATTGTCTTTTTTTTTTGTGGAAACTGGCAAAATACGTACACTGAGAGAATTATCGCGTAAAAATTACTCTCAAAGTTGGAGCAAAAATTACCTTGCACGAGAGCAAAGCGGGGACAAAACGACTATGCGAGTGAATTTTGCTCTTGTGAGGGGTAAAAATTACACCTAGCGCAAAATTGTACCTAGCGGAGAGAAACAGAAACACCTTTTCAAATACTGGCGGAAGATACTCAACCTTAATTAACCTCATTTAACAGACAGAAACATCAATCCGAATAAAATATATGAATATAAATTCAATCAGATAAGTTAGGTTACATATAAATAAGAAATTATTTATAATTTATTTTTCTTAATAGTTTTTATTAATTAAATTTTTTGATTTTTTAACATTTTATTGTTCTGAAAAATTTTTTTCTTCATAATTTTGATGTTTACTCGCCACTCTGATGCCCGGTAGACGTCATGATATCTATAAAAAAATTAAACAAAACCAATATAATGATGCAAAATAACATGATAATGTTGCAACAAAACATACCATTTTTTATACAAAAAAATTAATAATCTTTTACACTGCGTTATATGTGTATAACGCAGTGTAAAAGATTATTAATTTTTTTATTATCAATTTCGAAGAAATTCGATAATGACATTCTAACCCACAAAACATCATTCAATAGTTACTCATTTTGTCATTAAGGAAGACAATAAAAAATATACACTCATTATAATGAATTAATAATAAAGTATTTGAATCACATATACTTACATAAATATAAAGCAGATAAATATGTTGGAACAAAATGTGCAACAATTAAATACAGTGCATATCACTTATGATTGACTTGATACTGCACTGGTTAATAGTCATAGTAATGAATCACGTGGTATCTGCGGAGCTGCCCGGAAATAACCGAATGTTGTCGAGCAAAAAATGTAGGTAAATTTTTACCCCTCACTCGTAGGAAAATTGTCTCGTTACGCGAGCAATATTTCACGTGATTTCTGAGTATTAAACTTTTTTGGCGGGCTTTTTCGAAGTGAAGGCGCGAATTTTCAAACTCTTTTTCAATTAATTAAAATACTGTGAATAGTGTATATAAATAGTGTAAATAGTTGATTAAAATGACGGAGATCCCCGGGGGTGACGGCCCCGGGGTCGGGACACTCCGTCCTTCTAAAAGACGCAAAGACTTCAGTGACTGTGGTGGTGAGGGTGAGACCCATAAAACAGCGAATCAGGACGCTAAATTTTACAAAACATACACAAAAACTGGATATAAAAGGGTTTTCCCGGAAAATTCAACCGGGGAATCTTATACCGTGTTTGTCGAAGGCGAAAAATTAGGTAACAAAAATCCACTGGCTATAGCCAGTGTATTCAAAAATGAGATTAAGGGCATCATAAACATTCGGCGTGTCAACGTGAATAAAGTCGGCATATCATTCAGTCAGGCCAGCAACGCAAATAACTTACTAAAAAATGAAGATTTCCTGAAGAAACACAACTTCAGTGCCTTTATACCCGCAAGGGCTGTGGAAAAAATCGGGGTACTCCGCTTCGTTCCCACGAACATAAGCAACGAAGAGCTCTTTAAAAAATTGACCTCTTGTTACGAAATAGTTACAGTACGTAGGTTCACTAAAAATGTAAATGGCGCTATACAACCACTCGGATCAGTAAGCATCACATTTTTGGCAGACTCACTGCCAGACTATGTATACCTGGACATTTTCAGATTCAAAGTTTTTGAATATATACCTCCTCTGCTGCAATGCTACAAATGTTTCAAATTTAATCACGGGGCTAAAAATTGCAGCTCTATCCAGAGGTGCTCAATCTGTGCTGGTGACCATCACTACTCTGCGTGTAGTAGTGAAGCAATACATAAATGTCTCAACTGTGGAGGTCAACATCTAGCTATCTCTAGAGATTGTCCCATCAAAAAAGCTAAAATACAGGAGAAAACTAACAGAATAAGTTACGCAAACGTGACAAGTAATAAAAATGATGATACGTCTCTGATGAGAAACTATGACGCCAATTTCCCAACCATGCCAACAAAGAATATACCCACAAAACCAACGGAAATGACTACAGAGTCCTTAATTAATGAAGTTCTAAAAAATGACAGTATATTGAAAGGTTTAATTGGCGCCTTAGTATCTCTCGGTAATGAGAAGCGGAAATTGACCTCCTCGGTTATTAAAGAGGTCCTAATAAAAAAACTCAAGTCATATGGGTAAAAGTTTTATTAGGATAGTGCAATTTAATGTACAAAGCATAAACAGTAAAAAACCTCTTTTAATTAATTTTCTTAAAGACAAAGATATAACGGGTGATTTTTTAAGAGCTTGAGAACTTTTTTAAACAATAAAACGCATAAAATTTGCAAAATCTCATCGGTTCTTTATTTTAAACGTTAGATTGGTACATGACATTTACTTTTTGAAGATAATTTCATTTAAATGTTGACCGCGGCTGCGTCTTAGGTGGTCCATTCGGAAAGTCCAATTTTGGGCAACTTTTTCGAGCATTTCGGCCGGAATAGCCCGAATTTCTTCGGAAATGTTGTCTTCCAAAGCTGGAATAGTTACTGGCTTATTTCTGTAGACTTTAGACTTGACGTAGCCCCACAAAAAATAGTCTAAAGGCGTCAAATCGCATGATCTTGGTGGCCAACTTACCGGTCCATTTCTTGAGATGAATTGTTCTCCGAAGTTTTCCCTCAAAATGGCCATAGAATCGCGAGCTGTGTGGCATGTAGCGCCATCTTGTTGAAACCACATGTCAACCAAGTTCAGTTCTTCCATTTTTGGCAACAAAAAGTTTGTTAGCATCGAACGATAGCGATCGCCATTCACTGTAACGTTGCGTCCAACAGCATCTTTGAAAAAATACGGTCCAATGATTCCACCAGCGTACAAACCACACCAAACAGTGCATTTTTCGGGATGCATGGGCAGTTCTTGAACGGCTTCTGGTTGCTCTTCACTCCAAATGCGGCAATTTTGCTTATTTACGTAGCCATTCAACCAGAAATGAGCCTCATCGCTGAACAAAATTTGTCGATAAAAAAGCGGATTTTCTGCCAACTTTTCTAGGGCCCATTCACTGAAAATTCGACGTTGTGGCAGATCGTTCGGCTTCAGTTCTTGCAGGAGCTGTATTTTATACGGTTTTACACCAAGATCTTTGCGTAAAATCTTCCATGTGGTCGAATAACACAAACCCAATTGCTGCGAACGAATAGACATTTCACGGTCTTCAGCAACACTCTCAGAAACAGACGCAATATTCTCTTCTGTACGCACTGTACGCATTCGTGTGGTTGGTTTAATGTCCAATAAAGTAAACTGAGTGCGAAACTTGGTCACAATCGCAATAATTGTTTTGCTCACTTGGTCGATTATGTAGACCATAAATCGGGCGTAAAGCGCGAAACACATTTCGAACCGAACACTGATTTTGGTAATAAAATTCAATGATTTGCAAGCGTTGCTCGTTAGTAAGTCTATTCATGATGAAATGTCAAAGCATACTGAGCAAATAATAATAAATGAAAATCATAACCTCAAAAAATCTGAGCAAATACTAATGCATGAAAATCCTAACCTCAAAAAAATCACCCATTAGATATATGCTTAATAAATGAAACTTGGTTACATAAAAAACATAATTTTAATGTAACTAATTACAATTTCATACAGCAAGATGGACCAGATGGTCGAGGTGGAGTTGGTATTTTAATTAAGAATAGCTTTAAGTATGATATAATAACAACTCCATATTACAATAATTTACAAACTGTAGCTATAATTTTACATACTTCTATTGACAAATTAACTATTTTGACAGCATACAGCCCACCAAGTGGAACGCGCTTTAACGCCATTAATTTTAAAAACATAATTCACAATCTGCCCAAACCACTAATGCTAGCTGGAGTCTCCAGCTAGCATTAGTAGCCAGATTCAGATCTCCAGCCTGGAGATCTGAATGCGCATCACGTCGCCTTTGGTTGTCGCTCTACTTCTTCTAGAGGTAATATAATTTATGATATTCTTGATGAGTATGATTTGTGTATCCTAAACACAGGTTCTCCAACCACTGTTGGTACCGCCACTCATAGTCAATCCTCTATAGATATTAGCTCTATTAGTCCTTCATTAGCACATTTATGTCAATGGGAAGTGCATGATGATGCCATGGGTAGTTATCATTATCCTACAATTACAGATATACAAATTTATTCAGATGAGTACGAAATTGGTGAGCCTTGTGAACGGTATGTTTACAAGAGAGCTGATTGGGAAAAGTTCAGATCTGAAACAGAAAATCATTTTACCAAATTAATTATAGTAGTAATCCTATTCAATCATATAATCAATTTTGTGACATTTTGATAGAGGTAATGAATATATGTATTCCTAAATTTAAAAAGACTTCACAATATCAGGTTAGAAAACCAGTACCTTGGTGGGACAAAGAATGTGATACTGCTGTGACTAATAGTAAAGAGGCACTTAAGAAATATAGATTAGATGGCACTTTAGAGAGTTATATTTTATATAAAAAAGTAGATGCACAGAAAAAAATACTTTTAAGAGAAAAGAAAAAGAGTGGTTGGACAACTCTGTCAGAATCTTTTAATAGGTACACACCGGTAAGTATCATATGGAATCAGATTAGGCGGTTTAAAGGGGCATCATTACCCAAGAGACCCAAAAATGATGAATGGCTACCGGATTTTTTTGATAAATATGCGCCTACAGATCCTCCAGAAAAACAAACAAATAATGATTTATTAAAAAATATTTTTAATCAAAAAGGTAAAAGTGATACCAACTTTCTATTAGAACCCTTTTCATGGCAGGAATTCATAAGTGCTATTTCTAATAGGAAAAATACAAGCCCAGGATTAGACAATATTACTTATGAAGTATTAAAACATATTCATCCAACAGCACAAGATAAGTTACTACAAATTTATAACTTGTTGTGGAATACTCTCATTATACCAGAATCTTGGAAAACACAATGTGTTATTCCCATTATTAAACCAAATAAACCTAAGGATGACTATAACTCATATAGGCCTATTGCATTGTCATCTTGTGTAGGGAAGATTTTTGAATACATGCTTAAGACACGATTAGATTGGTACATAGAGTCACAAGGTATCTTACCCGCACAACAATTTGGCTTCCGCAAAGGAAAAAGTGCAGCTGAGAGTTTTGTTTCCTTAACTTCAGATATTAAAAATGCTTTTCACAGTCACTCAGTATCAGTCCGTGCATTTCTGGATATCCAGGGAGCATTTGACAATCTCAATCCCACAGTCCTTGTCAGTATAATGTGTGAGATGGGAATCCCAGGTAAGATCTGTAATTGGATATTTTCATTTTTATACAATAGACAAATGTTTCTTAAATTTAATAACATACTTCATGGACCTAAAAATGTATACAAAGGAAGTATGCAAGGTGCAACAATTTCACCTCTACTGTACAATATTTATACTGCACAAATTACAAAATATTTAACACAAGAGGGAGTCAAATTTTTGCAATTTGCTGATGACATTGTTGTATACTGTGTAAATAAAGATGTAAATATAGCTATTAGGAACTTAAATAAGGGTCTTGCTCAATTACACAATTTTTATGAGAATATTTTAAAGCTAAAAATTAATGCCAACAAAAGTTGTGCTGTAATATATAGTAAAAAGATTTGTTGCAATAATATTGACATTCTATATAACAATTGCTCACTTCCTTTACTTGCAGAAAAAAAGTTTTTAGGTGTTTACTTAGATCAGAAGCTTACTTTTACAAATCACATTAACTATGTCATAAAAAATGCATGTAAAGGTATCAATATTTTAAGATCACTAGCTGGAGTCCATTGGGGAGCAGATCCCAAAATCCTGTCTATGCTCTACAAGAGTATTGTTAGAAGTCACTTTGACTATAGTGCAATTGCATATGCTAATGCCAATATATCTCTATTAAGAAAACTTGACGTAATACAAAATAAGGCTCTGCGAATTATAACAGGGGCCATGTGCTCCACCCCCATAAATTCTTTAGAATGTGAAACTTGTATACCACCACTTGTACTACATCGTCTAAAGTTAATAGAAAGATTTTGTCTCAAAATAATAGCCTTTAAGAACAGTTGCATTTTAAACAGGATTTTACCCAATGAGCAATTGCCTCAATCTATGATAGGACCCTATGTTGATTCTACACAACTAATTTCTGGTCATTTCCCTGAATTACTAAGAATAACTTTGCATTTAAAAAACCTTTCTGTAAATATGTATAATAGTAATATTTTGACTGTATATAAATTAGAATATAACATAATAAATACATGTATAGAGGTGATACCCAATAAGGCTAAGAATCAGAACCAATTAATGGAACATTTAGCAACATTTCCTGGTAATTACAGAATATATACCGATGGCTCTAAAACCACAAACACTGTTACCTCTGCATTTTATGACCCACAGGAAAAGATTACTAAATGTTTCAAAATAGATAAGAATTGTAGTATATTCACTGCAGAATGTTATGCACTTTATAGTGCCCTCAAGTATGTAAATAATATAGATAAATGTGAATTTATAATAGTATCAGACTCGTATAGTGCCATAGTAGCTATATCCAACAATAACCTTAAACACAATGTTAATTATTTGGTGTATTATATAAAGAATGAGGTTCTGAAGTTAAGGTCAATCGGAAAAAGAATAAAGTTCATGTGGGTACCTGCACATCAAGGCATCACGGGGAACGAAGTGGCTGACGTCGCAGCTCGAAGTATCCCCGATGCAGATCACACTGAATCTGTAAAAGTACCATACACAGATTACCACATACATATTAACCAATTCCAAAGACGTATGTGGGAGACATACTGGAACACCATAAGCCAAGAAAAGGGCAGGTGGTACCGTGGGATACAAAAGACTATGCCCGCCGATCCGTGGTACCATCAAAACGAACACATATTGGATAACAGAAACTTTATAACTATAATAAACAGAATGAGATTTGGACATTGCCGCACACCAACTCACCTTAGGAAACTGAACATAGTACAAAGCGCCGTCTGCCCACATTGTACAACGGGAGATGAAGGAAGCCTTGAACACATCATATGATAATATCAGTGATCATAATGCAGTGCCCACGATTCGGCATCGACAGGCTCGTTCTAGTCGATGAACTTCAATCCGTTATCGAAGTTCTAAATGAAGAAGTTAGCACAAGCCTCCAAAATCTATTATCAAACCCCAAATATTTCAAGCCTCTTTATAATTTTGTGGCACGAACAGTGAGCTCCTTGTAAATACATTGTGTAAATATGTTTCAAAAGTGTAAATAGAACAGTGAAGTGAACTGTGTGTGAACGTGATTAAACAATAACAAAATATAAATGTGACTGTGACTCAAGCTGGAAAAGTGACATTTACAATTGTAGAAGTTTGAAAAATAACAAAACGTTAGGCTCAAAAGGGCTAGAACCCAGAGCCGTAAAAACATATTAACAAAAAAAAAATTTCTGAGTATTACTTGCTCTTTTTTGGAGCATTATTTAACCTATACCAGAAATTCACCTGAGTGTGGGGTAAAAAGTACACGAATATGGGTGAAGTTTGACCGATAGAAGAGATGAAAAATTCACCTGAACTGGGTTAATTTTCGCTTCAACTCGATGATATCCGCGGCTTCCTCTACAGTGTGGGGTAATTTTTACGCGATAATTCTCTCAGTGTAAATAATGGTATTTTTTTAAAATGAAAATAAAATACACTGCCTTTTTTTGTGGAAACCTGGCAAAATACGTTATAATGGCATTTAATTTGAATGAAAATAAAATACGTTCCTTGACTCTTTTATTAAAAGTAAAAATTTGTAATAATTGTGTTGTTGATCGCATAATCGACTGTTGACGCTGAAAAGAAAAAAGGTAACAGTCAGTTAGGTATTTATATCTATGTAAAGTACCGATCAATTTATGAATGTCGTTCAATACCAACCTGCTTTGTCATCAATGAATATAAAAAAAAACTATAAAAAGTTTCCGCCCCTTTATTAAACTTAACAATTCGTAATTATTGTTGATCGAACAATCGACTGGCGATGCTGAAAATAAAAATGTAACAGTCAGTTATTTGTATCTACATAATATATTAGTTATTCATAGTTTAGGAATGTCGTTCAATACCAACCTGCTTTGTCATCAATGAATACATGACTTGTATTTTCAGTCATAAGTGTAGCTAATCTCGTGGCTAATAATTGTTTTTTGATCGAATAATCGACTGGTGATGCTAGAAAAATAAATAAAGTCAAAAACGTGTATTTAATTAATTAAATTAAATATATCAACGAACCATTTTAAAAATGCCTTTCAATACTAACCTGATTTAAATCTTCGTCGTGCCTGTGATTCACATACACAACAATAGAGAGATAATAATTCATTTTAGCTTAAAATGACTAAATATTCCAAAGAAAGCTAATTGGAACTGGTGGAACCTGAAAAAAGCGTTTATTTTAGTATTGCAGAAATAAAAAATGTTGCTTATAACTTTTTGATATTAAATTTTGTGTAAATTAGTTAAATAACAGTTAATACCTTCACCAGTCTTGCAAGTATGCTACTTTTGCATGCATCATTCTTTTAGAAGGCTCAAATTTTATGGCGTTTTGTATGTTGGCTTTTGTTGCCATCAAAGAAGAAATAGTTTCAGTGCTCAGTCTATTCCGGTTTTCGCATTTTATTAATTTAAGCTGGCTGAAAATTCTTTCCACGCAAACATTGGAAAAAGGCAAAACAAGCAAGAGCCCTACAATCTTTTTTAAATTTGGGAACATTTCAGTACCGGCTATATCCTTTAGCTTTAAAATTTGTTTCCAATATTCTTCCACTTCCAGATTTTGACTCAAACCTAAATCGTTGTGGTCCAGGAAAGCATGTTTTTTCCATTCTTTTTGAAGCTCCATTTCATTTACATCCTCTTTAACACTTGGGAATCTCTTCAAAACATTTGACAAATCCTTAAATTCAAATTTTTGAGCAACGCTTGGTTTAATCACATCTAAAATACCGTATAACGGGTCAGAAAAATCGAAACGTTGTACTATCTGTTTTATGGTTTCAATATAAAAATTGAGACAAGTTCTCTTGAAATCCGTTATTACCGTTTTTGGTTCTGGTATTTCTTTTGAAAGTTCATCAATGGACGACTGTGCAGCTATACCTAAATATATTTTTTCAAGGGGCCCAAAAAATCTTGGGTTGGCGTATTCTATTTTATATGCATCGGTTGTTTTGCAATAACTGAAGTTCATGTAATTGCTGGCTATGGTTTTTATAAGTTTATGTGTCTCTGGTTTTAGTCGGTGGAGCAATGGTTTTTCTGTTTGAAACAATCTGTTAAAGTCATTAAATTGTTCCAATGTAAACGACATGAACTCTAAGTAAATTTTTGTTAATTTATTGTCGAGTACCCCAATTATATCTTCCGTGATTTTGCTAGGGTCTTCTAACAATTCAAGTCTAAAATATGCGGACAGAATATCGTACTGTTCGAGTACCCTGTTTACACAAGCCTCTAATGATAACCATCTTGTGACCGATGGGCTCAATATTTTATGGACTTCCACATTGAAAAATAACTGCAACTCTTTTAGTTTTTCGTGTCGGAGTGTGCTGCGGTTAAAGTGCGCACCGACATTTCTAAGAAAGTCTTCAACGAATCTTGGCAGCTTAAGACATGCCTTGGAAGCCACGAGATGTATCATGTGGCAGCTGCACTTCACACATGCAATGTGTGGTACGCGTTCCTTCAAATGACTAAACACTGAATTGTGTTCTCCCACCATACTGTTTGTGGTATCAGACGCAAAGCCTACGAAGTTTTTTATTGGGATTTTTTTATTATCAAGCCAATTTAATAGAGCATCCGTTAGATCTTTCCCTTTTCCCGAGGTAACTTCATACATGTCTAGAAACTGAGTGTGAACGACTAATTCATCCCCATCAAAAAATATAATCGCAAGTGCGCATTGTTTTTTGACACTTATGTCTGTGGTTTCGTCCATTATTATACTGAATGTTGTTCTTTTGAGTTTTGATACAAGTTCGTCTGTCAGTATTGGGGCAAGTACTGTTTTGACGATATTTCCTGCTTTCGTTCTTCCTAACTTAACAGATTTTATTATAGGTGAATCAGGAAATGTTGTAGCTAGGAACGGAATTAAATGATCGGACAACATTAAAGGTAAATTATGCTCAGCGAGAAAAGCACATAGTTTGAGTTCAGCTCTTTTCTGGAGCTCTTCTTCCTTTTTTGGTCTAAGCACTTCTTGTATGGATGTTGTTTTGCTGATAGCGGTAGCATGTTGTTTATGTTTAATGGTATTCAAATGTTTTACGAGAGCAGGCCTATGGTTGAGTATGTGACAATTACAAATTTTACAAAATGCAGAAACTGAGCCAGCTTGTTGCTCCCGTTTCGAGATCCAATTTTTGAAAGCCGTGTCTTCAAGCCATTTTTCGATAAAATTATAAATTTGCTTGTTTTTTTTTTTCGCGGCGGTGCCTCATCAGGAGCTGCCTCATCAGGAGAAGCCTCATCAGGAGTCACCTCTTCTACATTTTCTGTGTTTTCTCTTGTTTTTGATGTGGAGGGTTTAGCAATTAAAAACCTCTTCATCTTCTTTAGATACATGTTCATTTTGTTAACACAGTAAAAGCAGCAGCACAACATGCATCATTCCATTTATCATCACACCATACATAAAAAAGAGAGATAGACAAAGTTAGTGCATTAAAAACAAGTAAAAAAAAAACACGCATCCCTGAAAAATTGTAAGTACTTATATCTCCTAAGCGTAATTAAAAGTTTCATGTTCCATTAAAACTAATCCTATTTTAAGTTATAACGACTATGTTTTTAATAACAATTACGAGTTAACGACATATTGCTTTCCTTTCATTTTGGAAGTGTCCGTATGCGGCCGTTGTACTATCATTCTCATTGCGCGCTTATATTGGATAAATACGGTGCACTTCCACTGGGTGTATCTTGTACGGATGCGAATTACCTGAGATGGTGCATCCATGCTATTGACGGCTCGTTTCTTCAATCTGTCTCTTAGCTCCAAGTCGTCTATTTTTTCAGGCTCTGGGCAGTGAGTGTGCCCATTATTTGCTTTATTAATTTTCTCGGTGCCGTTGATGTCAAGCTGTAGGTAAGTAATAAAATCATAATATAATAGTAAGTAATATTAACATTAATTCAAATCGTTGAAAAAATAAATACGAAGCAGCACAGTACGAGTACAGAAGTTGAAATATTTATTAAAATTATTAAAGAGAATAAAATATTGTCATAGCAAAACAAAATGGTGGGATACGTATAGTCTACCTGATATTGAATAAATTGAAACTTATGTACTACCTACGTGTAGGTACCTACTATCAAGTTTCATAATAAGAAAAGTAAATTCTGATGATTAATGAATGATTTGTAGGTAATCACAATGCCTACCACAAATTGCACTGTAATTTTGCTTTATCAACCTAAGTAGGGGAGGAGTGGTATGAAAGGAACATTTTAGATTTTTAGGTCATAGTAAGTGATTGAGAAAATATTTGGAATAGGTAGGTTGCAGTCGAATAGGAAACGTGTACTATTGAAATGAAATGCAATAATTGCCATTAATCAATTCTTAGTTGTTTATTTTCACATCTTAAAAAAAAATGTATTTTGTCCCTTTCATAAATGTACTGCGTAGTCATTTATGAAAGGGAAAGTACCTCATTTTGAGGAAATATGTGCCTATACAATAACTAGGTAACTTAAAAATCAAATTAAGAAGTGAGTAAAACTATTGCCATTATTAAGTCTTACCGTATTTACCTCAAAAAATATATAATTAAACACTTTTATTCTTCTTGAAACCAGAAGTTACATTATTCATATTAAAAGCAGCATAGAAAGCATCTTTAGCAAATTGAGCCACATTATAAATTGTGACAGTTTTGCCAGGGTTTGAAGTCATCCAGTCATTCATGCTTTTTTTTTTTATATGAGAGGTGGCAGACGAGCAGACGGATCACCTGATGGTAAGCAATTCCGCCGCCCATGGACAGCCCAGGCGCTGCTTCACGCCGGTCTTCTGTGAGGCAGTGGTATCACTCCGGTCGAGCCGGCCCATTCATGCCAAAACGTGGCTCTCCCACATTTAAATGCTATCTCTATACTGAGCTTTGAATGGTCCGAATACGGTCACATCGAGAGGTTGCAGGCGGTGACTGCAGTGCGGTGGAAAGGTTAGTATGATTATGTTATTTGCTCGGGCATACAGCACTACATTAATAGTTATATGTGTCTTATGCTTGTCGAGGACTATTAAAGCCGGTGATTCAGCACTAGGCTTGGTGGAGTAAACAAGATGTTTTAGCTTTTAAAAAACAGTCTTAGGTTATCCAACCAGACACATTTGCAAGACCTAAAGCACCTGTAGGACCATTTTAAAGCATATGTTCCTTAAAGTGAACACGCGGAAATATAAAAGCAGGAGGAATGCTTCCACCAGCAGCATTTGCGAAACCTAGCATAGTTACAAGCGAGCCACGTTCTGGTTGGTGGTCCAAAATCATGACTTTGGAGCCCAGTGTACTCGGGAACCATGAATGGATGAATGAATATACTTTTATTGCACTCAAAATAAAGTATGAAAACTTAAAACTAGATATTACAGGATGTGTACAACGAAGGCGGCCTTATCACTATGAGCGATCTCTTCCAGGCAACCTTTGGATAAAGGACACCATGATCGAGGATTTGGCGAGTCTGGCAATTAGAATGAAGGGACTGCCGTATGACCTTTGCGACGGGGGAACCACACAAAATGGATAATGGTTACATGTTTCAAAAACTTATCCGAGTAATGTTATGTGCATATTTCTACAATTTACATATTGTGAAACTAATAATTTCGGTGTATTATTTCTCTTTCTGTTACATTATTACCATACCAACCTAAAACTCCTTTATTCTTGCAGAATGTCTACCAGCGTTGCACAGGACTCCGCTAGAAAAAACATACCCAGTTCCAGTCTTCCGGGCTTCGTTGCTATACGAAGTTGTTTATTTGCTAAAACTAGTCTAGGACAACCTGTGAGAAGTATGATTTGCTTCAGTAGTCATTTATTATGTAAATAGTTAATGGTTTTTAATCAATACTAGGTATCACAATATGTGTACATATAATGGCCTTGTTATTTATATGGGACGTGTGAAGATAAATAGATAGATATCCTTTATTGCACAGAAACGAAACACAACATAAAAAGTGTACATAGTTTCTCCTTACAATAGGATAACATTTATTGTATATTTTAATACTTATTTTAATAAATTCAATTATGTATATGTTGTTTATATTTTCATTTTCCTCAAATCCTGCCCCCTTGAACTTTCACTTCAATTTGAATGTATGTTAATCGCAGTGAGCGTTAATACGGCATTGGAACAATAGGAGTGTATGCTGCCTTAGATCCAAGGGTTGCAGGTTCGATCCCCGCACAGTACAAACATTGTGTGCATAAACATGACTATTTGCATAGGTCTGGGTGTTTTCTATGTATTATAAATACATAGTTATAAACACATATTAACAAAAACAAGTATCATATGTATATATTTGTAATCCCACTGTATTGATTTTGATATCTGTAACATAGGTGCTCGAGTTACCTATCTCGGAGTCGGATCAATGTATGTGATGTTGTGAAATATTTATTTATTTGCCAGCTACGAAGGCTCCGGACTGAATACATCACAACTCATGGTATGGGTGTTTTCTATGTAATAAGTAAGGTCAAGTGGGGGACAGTGTAACAAAAAAGTTATTTTTCTTTTTAGAAATAAAACCGTTTATTGTAATGTCTCCTTATTTTTTACCTTAAAATCAACAGTCTTTACCTCCATATTAGGTTTGAAATAATATCAAAATTATACATAGAAACAATTTTTTTTTTTAGTTTTCTGAGATCACAATTTTGTTATAGTGTGCCCCAGGGGTGGGGTGGGTCGTTCTTCTTTTTTATCGACAATGAGCCAAACTTACAAATCAACATTTAACTTTTATATAATGACTACAAATGATAAATAGTATGTCCTAAATATTCGTTAATGTACTACTTTATATATGAACTAATGCATGATGTAAAATCTAATTGATAAAGAAAACTTTTAAATTGAAATGAACACCTCCGTCACGTCCCCCGAAATTAGTGCCATTTACACCTCTGTCACGCTTTATATATTTTTTTACAAAGTTAAATCATGCTAAAGTATCTACGAAGTGATAAAACAATTTCATTATTTCATGGTAAATTAGGAATATCTTGATGGTGTAACGTATACTTTTTTATAACTAATTACTTCATAGGTTACTGAGGACGGGCTCATTGTCGATAAAAAAGAACGACCCGGGTACAGTTTAACAGCTATAGGGGTACAGTATAACAAGATGGGGTACACTATAACAGTGAACTAAACAACATCAATAAACATACAAATAAAAAAAGAAACAAAAATATAACATCCTTTAACTTCAATTATGATCTAAACATATTTTTGGCAATCAAAAACAAACATAAAAAAATATAATATTATGAAAAATCTTTTCTTAACATAGATTAAACTGCCTTAGAATTTTTTCTGGGAATGAATAGAAGTCTGCCTGACGTTTCGTTTGTTTTTTCATTTTAGGTAAAGGCAATATAAGCTCAATATCATCCTTTTTGACAATAGCAAGATCCGGTTCTAAAGGAAAATAAAAGACATTATCAACTTTACTACTTTTGCGTAGATAACTGACATCATATTCATCTAACTCATTATTCGTCAATAATTTTCCTATATAATGCTTTGTCTGTTTTCCCATAAATTTTACAACTACAAAATCATCTTTTTCTGGAGTTTTCAACAAACAAAGAGGGATATCATCTGAACCGCTAGATACAATATCTGAATCTTCATCTAAATTTTCGGAGCCTTTCTCAGAACTAGCAAATAAAACCTTGGTAACTTTTTCGACTCTCTTTGGTTTTCTCTTTATTTTTATATTTCCCTCATTGGGAGTTTTCTTTTTACGCTTCTTGTTTTCTCTTTCTTTGGATGCTTCTTCAAATTCTTGTTTAATTGGTGTATCGGTAGCGATACAACTTTTACCTCTTTTTCTTCCTTTTTTAGAGATTCTGGGACCAGCCTTTGGATATTCTCTGCATTCAATTGGGCTGGCTAAAATGTCTTCCATTCTATTAACACCATTTGTTATTAAGCTTATATTTTCTTGCTGCTTCATCGGATCACTGACTTTTTGTGTTTCTTCGAAATTTTGTTGAAGCGACAACAAAGTTTCAGGCGCCGTATTTTGATTTGAGAGCTGTTCGTTCTGTTCTTCAGAGTTTTTAGATGTCGAAGGCCGGTTTAGAGATTGCTCATTTTCCTGCATCAAGGAAATTTCGGAAGCCGTAGTCTGGTTTGCTGTCTGTTCATGTTGCAGTAATAATGAAGCTGAAGATTCTAAAGTTCTGTTTGTAATCTCGTTTGGCATAAAATCTTCACTGGTGAAAATGTTCCTGTCAAATGGAAATATGCCGGTTTTCCTAAAACCCGATTTTATGTTTATGGGTGTCATTGCTTTTTCAAATGCTTCACCTAGTAGTTCTGCAATATTGTATATCGTCACAGGTACTCCCGGATGACGCAAAAGCCATGAATCTATTGCGGCGTTGTAATAATTCTGTAAAGGACCAAACACTGACACATCGAGTGGCTGTAATTTATGGCTGGAATGAGGCGGAATGGTAAGCAGAGTCATGCCGTTTTCTTTAGCTATGTTCAAAGCCTCAAGAGCTAAGTGACTATCGTGATTATCAAGTATAAAAAGCGATGGGTTTGTTTTTGAGCTTCCAGTTACTTTTACAAATTGCTTTATAACCTGAGGGAACAACTCGGTGTTCATCCAGCCCGTAGGTTGCGCTAAGCCCAATGTACCAATAGGGGCGCCCTTCAACATGGGAGTTTTGAAATTTTTCCGAGGAAATACCATCGCCGGTGGCAGGGCATTGCCTGTGGCAGAAACTGCGCAGCATGTTGTCACAAGGGTTCCTCGTTCACCACTTGTTACTTTATTGAGCTGTTTTGATCCTTTTAATGCCAAAACTCTTTTTGGTTTTTGTACTGTCGTCGTACCAGTTTCATCAAGACAAAATAGTCTAGTACCGTCGCCAAAACTAGGACACCTTTTCATTACCTCTTCCAAATTGTTATAAAACATTTCAACATTATACCGGTTAAACGATGTAGCTCTTGAAAGGCTACATGCTTCTGGTTTGCGCAAAGTTAAATCTGGATTCCTTTTTCGAAACCCATCCAACCAATCTTTTCCTGAGATTTTTTTAGCTTCCCAAGATGCTGGCATCTTTAGCTTGTGGTATGTAGCCATTTCATAAGCTAGTTTTCTAGTTTCAGTCGTGTCAAGACCGTAGCACATTTTTGAGCACGTTATAAGATATTGTTTTAATGCTGATTCTTGATCATTTGAAAAAACTTTATTAACCGCGTAATTAGGAGTCAACCGCAGATTTTCAGTTTCCTCGGCTGAATAGGTCTTTTTCTTTTTAACATAACGATACAAAGTGCCATAATTTACGTTCTTTCTTTCGGCTGCTTTTCTCAAGGGTATTCCATTTTCTACCAACTCTATTGCTTCTTTCATATCATTAGCATCGTGTAGACCAATTTCCGTCTTCCTTTTCCGATTCCGAACCATCTTATTACTGCGAGCACACCTTGAAAAAAAAAAGATGTTAAAAGGGGCACACTATAACATGTTACACTGTACCCCGTTACACTGTACCCCCATACCTTATTGTTTAAATGTAAAAATGAATAAAAAATTATAGGTTAGAAATTGCAATTCACTTTGTTTTTTATTTAAACACCAAGTAATTAAAGATTAAATGAAACATATATTTACTTACCAGATATTATTAGTTTTCCAACAAGAACAAAACTTCAGTAGTTAAATTTTTCACAAATTTTTTTACACAAAACATAAATTCTATGACTATTCCGTTAACTCGGCAATTCGAAGTCCGATGACACTTGATTAAGATGGCGGCACATGAGGTTGTCAAAACACGGAAAGAGTTGCCATAACAAATAAGAACATGACAGAGCTGACCTTGATGTTATACTGTGCCCCTTGTTACACTGTCCCCCACTTGACCCTACTTATGTAAATATTTGTAATCCCGCTGTTGGTTCTGATATCTGTAACACAGGTGCTTGAGTTACCTATCTCGGAGTTGGATCAATGTATGAGATGTTTTGAAATATTTATTTATTCTGCAGTATATGGGACATACAGAACTACCTTTCCATACCTATATAACAATTGGTGACTAACTATAGTAGAGCAAATGTATAAGTAGGTAAGTACTTAAATACTTAGTTATGTACCTAACAAATAGGTAAGTGTGGCGGGTAAGTAGGTAGTTTACCCACATTTTAATGAAAGAGAAAACTCTTTTTTATAGGTCCGTGTAGACAATGAACCTAGGCAAAATTATTGCCTCTTGTAATCATTGTGGCTAGTAATAGAAAATGGTAAAACCCACTCAAAAGGTACTTAGTATTTTAGTAACAGTTAGGTAGGTTAATACCTAATTGAGTCAAAAGCCTATATAATTTAATCTCTAATTAAACCATTTATTTCTTAATTGTATTAGTTAACATCATTTATTGGAGAATTAGGTTAGGTACTCTGCGTTTTCATTATTGTAGTGTTATGTTTATTGTTAAAATTAATTTGATAATTAAGTCCTTTATTATTTTCGTTTTTGCCTGAGATACAGGATGTTCCTAGTTCAGGCAGTAAACTTAAAATTGTTCCCTTGTATAAGTAGATTATAAGTATCATGTTGTTCTAATGATTTTGCAATAAAGTTTATTATTATTATTATTATTTATTTATTTATTTAAAACTTTATTGCACAAATGTTGATACAATCAGGCGAACTTAATGCCAAGAAGCATTCTCTACCAGTCAACCTTTGGGTCATGCAGAAAGTGCAGTGGTGCGGCGAAAGGAAGTTTTGTAGTTACTAATAAGGAAAATAAAGAAACACTAATATTAAATAACTACATTATATATATACCTACATATATAAATATATTTAAATAAATATATTATTAATAAGTACATAATAAATAAATTCAATATATAGCTGTAAACAAAAAAGTAAAATACATAAGAAAAAAAACCGGCCAAGTGCGAGTCGGACTCGCGCACCGAGGGTTCCGTACAAACCTGCAAGGTTTACAAAGTTCGTTCATTACGACAATCGAGTCATAACTATGGTATTTTTATTGCAAAATGAAATTCATAACATTACAATGGGGAAAGATGGAGGAGCATAAATTTAAGACAAAGATCTCTTTATCGTTTAAGTAATCCTTTATTTTATATTAACACATATCATTTCGATAAAAGAACGTCGAAATATAAAGAAGAAGGCTATTTCGTCTTCTTTAAATGTTGCCCTCCCCATACATAATATAATAACTCGCGGTCATTGCTGTAACTACAATTATGTTTACAATCAAAATTTTTTTGGTGGTATAACTACTTAAAATTTTAAGCTTTTCGGAATTTTTCTGTTACCTGTGCTGTAAGCTATTGCTTCTTACCAAATTTCGAGATTCTATGTCAACGGGAAGTGGTCTTTAGGTTTTAATTCCCTTGCGTGTAGTTGCGAGTTTCAAAATATGCGGTATCAATGGTTGTACTTTTGCGTTTTGCGTTTTTGCGTTGACTTAGATTTTTTTTTTCACGGGTTAAAGGCAATTAGATCTAAGTATTTGATATGAATTTCAACTTGATAGCTCTACGCGTTCATGAGGAAAAAAGTAATAAGTTTATATTTATTAAAAAATATATATTTTGTAATGTAACTAAAAATTTAAGGTTTTCGGAATTTTTCCTTTATGTGTGCTATAAAACGTTGCTTCATGCCAAATTTCAAGATTCTAGGTCGACTGGAAGTACCCTTTAGGTTTTGATTCCCTTGCGAGTACTTGCGAGTTTCAAAATATGCAGCTTAAATTGCTGTTTCTTTTGATTGCGTTGACATAGAAGTTTGATTTTGTTACAGCTTAAAGGTATTATAGACCTGAGTATTTGGTATGAATTTCAATTTAATACCTCTACGCGTTTATGAGGAAATGGGTAGTAAATTTAAAATTATTTAAAAAATATATATTATGTGATGTAACTAAAAATTTACGGTTTTCGTAATTTTTCCTTTATCTATGCTATAGGACGTTGCTTCGTACCAAATTTCAAGATTCTGAGTTCACGGGAAGCACCCTGTAAGTTTTGATTCCCTTGCAAGTGTCGAAAATTTGCGGCATAAACGGCTGTATCTTTTGATTGCGTTGGCTTAGAAGTTTGATTTTTTCACAGCTTCAAGGGACAGTAGACCTAAGTAATTGATATAAATTTCAGCTTCATACCTCCACGCGTTCCTGAGAAAAAGGGTCTTGACAGACGGACGGACGGACGGACAGACGGACAACAAAGTGATCCTATAAGGGTTCCGTTTTTTCCTTTTGAGGTACGGAACCCTAAAAAATACTACATATAATATGTTATTTATATACATATAAGCAATTAAGTCATGCGGAAAGATTAGATGTCAAAAAATGCTCACGAACCCTTTTCTTGAATGAATGCCTATTCAGTGAGGTTTTGATATTAATAGGCAGCAAATTCCAAAACCGTATTGCCCGCACGGTGAAGGAGTTGGTAACGAACGAGGTGTGTTGTCGCGGGATGTAAAGACGCAGGTTGTTTGCAGAACGGAGAGAACGATCATGAGACTGGCACTGGAATTGGAAGTGATCCTTGAGATAAGAAGGAGAAAGTGGGTTGTGGAGGATATTGAAGAGAAAACAGAGTATTTGACAGTTTTTACGCTGACGTATGGGGAGCCATTTGAGGCGATCACGGAAAGCAGAGACATGATCGTATTTTCGGAGTCCAAAGATGAAACGAATGCAGTTATTGAGAAGACGATCGAGTTTGTCGGTAAGGGTGCAAGTGAGATCGGAATAACAGACGTCAGCGTAGTCAATAATGGGAATGATTAAAGACTGAACCAGCATAAGCTTAGTGGTAAAAGGAAGAAAGAATTTAAAGCGGTACAGGCCTCTCAGGCACGTCAACACCCTACGACTGACCTCCGCGATGTGGACAGTCCAGCTAAGAGTTGAGTCCAAATAGAGGCCCAAGTTGCGTACGGAAGAACAATATGGGATGGTTGTTCCGTCAAACTGAATGGGGGGCTAATCATCAGTATTCATTTTTGCTAGCATTCTCGAGCTACCTATGATAATTGACTGGCACGCAGGGTTTACAGAAACGCCAAACTCGCGAGACCAACTGGAGATGCGATCCAAATTTGCGTTTAAAGTGCATATTATTTCTGGCAGGTTATTAGTTCCCGCACTCGCATACAACTGCAAATCGTCTGCGTACAAATGATACGAACAGTCGAGGGTGATAGTTATTCTGAGCTGGAGGAATGTGTAATGATGGATTGACGGCGATCACGAAGATACGAAGACATCCATTTAAGGACAGACGGGGATACATTTAGAGAAGACAGTGTCGCAATGAGGAGATCGTGATCGACGGTATTAAAGGCATTGGAAAATTCAACGAGAACGAGTACTGTGAGCATACCATTCTCCATTGCCTCCCTAAGGTCGTCTGTTATTTTAACAATGGCTGATGTAGTACTGTATGCCAGCCTAAATCCGGACTGAAGACGGTTAAACAAGTTATACTCATTGAAATAGGCAGATAATTGTTTCAGTACACAGGATTCGGTGACCTTAGAGAGGAAAGGCAAAATAGATATGGGACGAAATTGATTAGGTAAGGTAGGGTTTGCTACTTTGGGAAGTGGGCGAACTAGTGCTTTACGCCAGATGTCAGAAAACTGACCGGAGTCGAGGGAGAAATTGATCAAATGAGTAATTATAGTTAAGAGTTGATCGAGCAAAAGCATAATCATTTGTCGGCTAACACCATCGAAACCAGTGGCCTTAGAAGTGATGGAAATGATGATTTTCTTGATCTCGTCTTGTGAAACAGGGGAAAATGAAAAAGAAACTGAAGAAGGCAAGGGAACGGAGGCAATATACGCCAGAGTTTTGGCTTTTGTTTGTGAATCAAGGAGGGGCAAGTTAGTGAAATGGGAATTGATATCATTAAGACTAAGAGAATTAAGTGGGTCTGTAGCCGTCTTTGTCCTACCAAAGCCCAAAGACTTGAGGAATTTCCAGATGTTTGAAACGGAGGATTGTGAGATGCGATCATGTATAAATCGACGTTTGGCTGTCCGTATCATCTGATTACAGCGATTGCGAGCAAGCTTGTATCGACTCCAATTATCCTCAGATCTGTCCCTCTTAGTGCTGGGACTCGAGTGATTTTTTCTCACTCGAGTCACTCGGTACTTGAGATTGTCTCAATCGAATGCCACTCGAGTGAAGATAAAACTCGAGAGATCTCGAGTAACTCGAGTCACTCGGAATATAAAACTCTAGTGACCAAACTTTTATAAAACAATGTTAATTTTACAAAGCAAATGCGTATTTATTTTTGCATTCACTCAAAACCTATTCAAAAAATGTTATCAAAATTTAATTTTCCTTCAAAGTAAGCATGTTAAATAATCAAGAAACTTCTTATACTTATCAATAGTTGACATAAGAAGTTTCTTGATTATATATGACAGTTTGAATAGTAGAATATAATATTTCAATTCGACTGATAGTTACTATCAGTTAAATTGAAATATTATAATCAACTTCTCATAAGTTTTAAAACAATTTAATTTATTCTAGCTAGGAACTTTTATGAGATACCAATTTCATATTGTTACTATACATAGTTTTAGTATGTTCTTACTCAATTTAGATATTATAAAATGCTTTAAAATACATGTGAATGAAACTCAACAAAATAAAAGAAAAAATGTATTTTAAATCAGATAACAAAATTAACTGAAATTGCTGTAAAACTCGTAGTTATTCAAATAAAAATTGTTACATTTTTTTCTTCCAAACGGTTTCTTCTTTGATTACATAATGTGCAGATATTATCCTTATACCTATTTTAATCATATAACTAATTTACCTGAAATTGCTGTTATAAACTTAAATATACTCCACAAAAGAACAGAAACAACGTATTTTTTATTATTAAACAAAATTCGCTGAAATAAACTACAAAAGAACAGACATAATGCATTTTTAATCGAATAACCAATTTAACTGATATTGCTGTACTACTTAAAAATATATTTTGATTTTTTTTTACTTGGTTTCTTCTTTGATTATACTTAATAATGTTGATATGAAATTAAAATAAACTCAACAAAAGAACAGAAATAATTTATATTATTTATTAAATAAAAAGTTTAACTGAAATTGCTTCAATAAACTTAACAAAGGAACAAAAAAAAATTTTGATCAGATAACTAATTTAACTGAAATTGCTATAATAGCTACTTAAAAAAATTATTTCATAAATTTCTTTTCCTTCCAAACGGTTTCTTCTTTGATTACAGATCAGCGCAGCTTTAGAAAAAACTCGTTCCGAAGGAACAGAAGTCGCTGGAATGCATAAATATTTCATAGCTAATTTATACAGCATTGGCATAATCGGTTTCATTTTCTCCCAGTAAGCAATAGGATCATCATTTCTATCTAAGTATTCTTCGTCATTGTATTGTTTCACCAGTATAATAGCCGAAGCTAATGATGTTTGATTTGTAGTACGTTCCGAAAGTTTTGCATCAAAATGTTCCCATAAATCATTCACGTCCTTATTTGCTAATTGAGATTGGCTTGACGATAAAGGTTCCGATTCTGTCCTGATGTTATCTGAATTTGTGGATATAGAGATAGATTCAATTTCATCAATAACGGATTGCATAGCCCTATCAGCATTAGATTCTACACCAAAACCAATTTTCTTATATCTGGGATCCAAGTACGTAGATTTAGCTGCAGTTTTGTTTGATTCTAATATACCTAACCGTTTATCAACAGCATCTAATAAAGATTTTTTCAGTTCTTGACCAATGCCTGTATTAACGATCTTTTTTACCAGTGCTGCTTGAACATTTCTAATCAAAGGAATCGCTGAAGACAATGTTGGATATTTCTCTCCGGATAAAGCTGCAGTAAGTTTTTCAAGAGGCCCTAAAAGATCTACGCATTCTTGAACCACTTCCCATTCAAAGTTATGTAAATTATTTGGCGAACCAGGCATATCGGACATAGTTGCAAATAAAGCAGTTTTAATTTTGAGCATTCTCTCAAGCATTAAATATGTGGAATTCCAGCGCGTTGGAACATCTTGCTTTAATTTGATACATTCCATATCCATTGTACGTTGCATTTCCATAAGTTTGTAAGACGCTTTGGTGCTTTGTTTGAAATATGTGACTATGGATTGGCATTTATTTATAATTTCCATAAATTCAGGGTTAGCTTACTTACAATCAATGATCGCCAAGTTCAAAGTGTTAGCTACACAGTAGTGGTTCCTCTTATTTAAGTATTCAGAAATAGCTTTATTTATATTTGCAGCATTATCGGATACTATAGTCACAACTTTTTCTGTTATTTGCCACTCATCAAATATCGACCTCAGCGCACTCGCTAAAATAGTGGAAGAATGTGCCTCCGTGACCTCTCGAGTACAAATAGTTTGCGAAAAAAGTTTTGATTTATGAATGAAATGTATTGTAACAGTTAGGTATGCTTTGTTACTGTCAGAAGTCCACAAATCTGTTGTAGCAGCCATATATTCAACTAAATGTAGAATATCTACAATTACTGTGCGTGCGGCAAGATAAGCATCAGGAAGAATTTTGTCCCTTAAAGATTTCCTGCTTGGTAAACCATAATCAGAATTCATTTCATGGCAAAAATTAATAAAGCCTTTATTTTCCACTATTTGTAGAGGTTGCAAGTCTTGACAAATCATTTTAGTAAGAGCTAAAGAAATTATCTTTTCATTTTGCTTAGTAAGTGAAGCATTTGGCTTTGCAAGCTGTAATTGCTGATAACGTCGTTTCTTCGAAATAAAATTGTTAGCAATAGACGTGGAAGCAGAACTCTCACCTTCACTCGTAGTCGTAGAACATCTTTGTGAAGAACTACATTCACCATTGCTATCCTTGTACTGAACTGGATGTTTATTTTTCATATGAGCAATCAAGTTAGTTGTATTACCGAAATCTTTGTAGCTTTTTTTGCAAAATTTACAAATAACGGTTTTTTGTTCTAAATTTTTGTCAAAAAATGACCACACAATTGCTTTTTTTACACTTTTACTCATTTTAACCACTTAGTAATAACACACGGTCAAAAATAACCAGAACATGAAATAGTAACAACTCACACATATAGATTTCTACGTAATTTCAAAGAGAACCTATAGCGGGTAAACGTGTAGCAACTGGAATTTCCCACTCGGCTCGATATTAACCACTCGAGAGGTACGAGTCAACTCGAGTGACCAAAAATTTTACTCGAGTGCGAGTAACATAAAAACTACTCGAGTCACTCTAGTGAAGAGTAACTCGAGTCCCATCACTACTTTAATATTCGCATTGAATTGTTTTGATATACCGTTAGCTCCGCGACGACATAAATACGATATCAGCTCATCCTTTTTACCGGCTTTTATATCTTCCTCTCCGTCAGAGTCGGTCCCCATAATGTCTCTGGCTGTGACCTTGGCAGAAGAAGTCCCTGCAAGCGGTTGAGTAACTTGCTCGTCAGTTTTCAGCTTATACTTCTGGCTCTTCCTTGGTTTTTCTTCACGTTTAGTTCTGTAATGAGAAATGTCTTAGGTTAAAGACTAGTTTAAATTATACATTAGATATACATAGATGTTATTCATTAAAAGGGTTAATTATTACTGTACATAAAACAATTTAGGTTAGAAGGTCGCTTATTACTCGTTATACACATAATTCAACATTTTTTAATAACTTGATTATATTCTGTTTGTAAATATATTAATTATCATCTACCTATAAATAGTCATGTAAATTTAAACACCATCTAAATCCTTATTAAATAAGTAGCAATATTGGAAATATTATTTACACATCTGGTAACGCGCCTCTCAAGCGCGCTCTATAATTAAACGATTCACCTAGACTGAAAACTAAAACTTCGATTATGTTGAAAGACCGTGAGTCAGAGAATCCAATTCCCTACTACTGACATAACCTAAAACTAGTCGCACTACTGCGAGAATTACATACAAGTTATGTGTTATTTATACGATTTGCCAAGATCAATGGTTATCAAAGATATACTTTACATTGATGTTTTCACATTCCTCAATTCCGCAGAATGAAAATCCGGATTGTTTTTAAAGAAGACGCCAACCATTATTGCATCCACTATATAGATTTCGACTATCAGCTTTCTCGAAATTCGTTTCCATTTTTTAACAATCCTGAGCGATAAAACCAATATAAAACTCGCGAACACCAAGGAGGAACGGAAACGGACGACGACGGACTCGACGGTACGATCAACCATAGACTTTTTTTTTGTTTATTTCTTCCTATGAAAGGAAGGCAATCAACCATAGGCAGTAGACTGACGCGTACGTCAAGGGCCGTTTTTAACATTTTGGATATTCTTTATGTTTGATTATTTTTCCACATGATCTTGAACCACAGCAACAATTTCAACTCTCCGATGGTTTAATTTTTCATCATCAGTATCAGTAGTGTTATCTTCGCTATTTGGTACTTAGTCCGCATCAGTATCTGCATCAAAGTCTGCTTCCTGATCGCTCATTACTTTTTCTCCATCAAATTCTTTTAAATGAATATAATTCAAAATTCAAAAGTACTTTATTTGCATAGGCTTATACAACGTGTTCTTTTTGATAACCCATAACTCTAGGGTTCTAATCAGACCATGTAATTGAATCGAATAGCATGTGAATTATATTTTAATTAAATAAAATTTTTCGTTTTAATTTTTTATACAAAATAATTCGGAATAGTTAAGATTACTTATGTAAAACACCTTAATGTGAAATACGACAACGTCGCTTTTTCTTAGCTTCGAGTATGAATTAACTCATCAATGCAGTCTAGGAGCAGCACTATTGTCAATGAAAGTATGACACAGCGTTACGTATTAAGTGTTTGCACGGGTAGAAAAAAAGGTTCAGAATATTATAGTTTATTCTTCGACTAGATATTATTTAAAATAAATTGTAGACCCTAGTAGGTTTAGTTGTCCCGTTTGCGAACCAATTGGTAATCAATAATTATTTTAACTCAATAACTGAATTTTACTTTGCCAATAATAAAAAAAGTACACAGAAAAGCCCACTTACTCTTTCAACAGAGCCTTCAAGTTATTCTTACTTAATTGAAATGCGTATAACGTAGAACTAAGGTATCTATGAGTGCATATATCCTGTTCATGTATCTGTGCTCATATAATTTGATTAAAACTCCTTAATGCACATTGCCTTACTTGTATCATAATGTACTTAATCAATTGAACCTTGATTTTAATCAATGCGGAACATTTTATATCTCGCTTGAACCACTGGACCGGTTTTAATGAAAGTTGGAATAATACACAGAACACAGGAAGAAAGGTGGCCAAATATACAACAAACAATGATTGATGATCAAGTGATTTATTGGGTACTTACAGTTAAATAATTATTGATTTAAAATAATTTAACGGATTTTGTCCAAAAAATGGCCTATTGAAATTTGTCCCTCTAGTACAGCCAAATGGCAGTTAACAATATGTAACGTTGTTTATGTAATTTGTCCATTTGTTTTTTTGGAACTTTGTCACTTTTAGGTTTTTGTTTAGCGAGTTGCTGGCACCCGCACTATATAAAATGCCGCGTCCTTTCATAAAGCGCTGAGAAGATGTACAATGTTATTATTTTTGCGACGCATTACATTATTTAGTTTGTGGTGCCATCCTTCCAGAGAATTGTTAGTGTGAATGCTCTCACGCCACATACACCAAATAGGAATCATGGAATCCTTCATCCAAAAATTTTAAACAATATTTTTCAGCCCAAGGAAATTTTAGCCAGTAAGCCAATATAGGGACACTAGACTGGATTAATAGGTATCTTGACGTTGATTCAGGAGTAATGTAAGTGAGATCAGCAAGTGAGATCCACCAGGCGAGATTTTGATTATTTTTTACATTTTCTAAGAATATTAAATTAAATTAAACGCTAAAAACATTTCACATGAAACAACTTTATTTAGGTACTTACTTAAATTACAAATTCAAGCTTACGTTTCTTTTTTGCGAAAACGTTTATAATGTCATCAATATCCAGGTTCACATCTTTGTGTATATTTAGGAGAGCTAGCCCGGATAATCTTTCCTGTGCCATTGAGGCACGCAACCAAGATTTTATTCTGCGAAGAGTAGAAAAAGACCTCTCTGCGGTAGCCACGCTGACCGGAAGAGTCGCCAGTATTTGTAAGAAAATTTTTATGTTAGGGTACAAATCTTGGTCGCATGCTTCAATGAGATGAGCTACCGAGTCTAGTATGGCCGAATTGTTCTTATATTCTCTTTTCCATTTGGTCATCCAGAGTCGGTATTCATTTATAACAGTTGACTCACTATCGTCAATGAATAGGCGGTACATCTGGACCACTTTTTTCACTTTCAGTATCTCGATATCGATATCCCAGTCCCTGATACTCACATTAGGGTTTGGTAGAAAAACTCCTAAATGAAATAGGTCGAGTACCTCCGGAGACAATCTCTCCTCCAAATCATTTATAATGGAATCTAATAGAGGTATGTAGATTAATTTCCGAAAGTACTCTTCCACCGATTCCGCCTCATAATTGGACCTGTTTGTTTGTCTTTGAACTGTACGTGGGGATTTTATGTAACATCCAGCTCTTTTGCTTGCTCTGTCGCCTCTGAAAATGCTTAAATACAGACTCAGCATTTTGGCGTTTCGATCGTAATACTTCCATGACATCCTTCACAGCATCGACGGCTATTTTGATGTCAACCAATGCAGTTTGCAAGAATCGGCTCAAAGAAACTGTAGTTCCTAAAATAAAAAAAGATATTTTTTTTTTTGGAGAAATAAAAAGCTTATACAGGGTGAATTTTTAAGCACTATCCAAAATTTAATATGATGATCGGCTGCTAAAATTATTATATACGTATTTTTTCTTTTAGTGTCATCCAGTACTAAAATATTGAGATATGGTATTTCAAAGTTATCCGAAAAATACTGATATAATTGTTCACCGCGCGTCGCGCTCAGGCGCCGCCCGCCGCCCGCGCCGCCCGCCCCACCAACTTCATTCATAACATCCATAAGCTGCAAATTTTTCCTTCATACTTTAACGGGCTTAGGACCGTCAGATTGCAAAAGACGTGAATAAAATTTCACAGTCATACTTATTAACATTTAAATTAGCTAGGTAGGTATTTATTTACTCTTATTTTATAAAGTTTATTGAGTAGGTAGGTAGTTAGTACTTTTTGCAATAAGGCGTATTCAAAAAAATTGAATCAACTTTTCAAAAATGAATTCAAATTACTTACCTACAATAAAACAAAATCCAATCAAAATCCTGATAAACTAAGTGTATTTTAATAACTGTTCAAAATGTAAACCATTTCTTTCTAAACAGAGTCTCGCACGTTTTTGCACATTGTCTTTTAATTTGTTAAGCACTACAGTGTCTCACTGCATCAAATGCACGTATGATTTGCAGTTTTAATGCGTCTAGGCTTTGGGCCTCTTCCACATACACGGGTCTTTTCACTTCACCCCACAAAAAAGGTCACCTCGATTTCTACTGGCAGTCTTTGCCTCCCACGCCCTTGTACCTACATGTGAAGGAGTGGTGAACTGGCCATGATCTATCAGCCTTTGGGTGGCAGCCAGAATGGTAGCACGGTTCGGAACCGAAGGGTTCACTACAACCTGGTTTGCGAAGGCGAGGAAGGCTTTGAGCTTTGTGCAAACTCTCGCCACTTAAAAAGTAACATCGCACCATTTCATAATACTCGCGGTTTGAGTACATCGCGGGATCGCAATTCGCACGAGATGACACGCTTTCGCCGGGAATGCGCGGGCGACTGTGGTCTGCGTGACCTTTGTGCTTGTTTGTGCCGAATTAGTGCTTTGTCTTTGATTTGTCGCCGCTCGCCGCCACCTCGCCGCTCTCCCCCGCAGCCCTTCCCGCCTCCGCACCACACGCGCAGGTGTGAGGTGTCCCGTGTCGCCATTGATATTGCCGCTTGCGTACTCAATGTTTACATTATGTTTTACGATAGAAATGGTTACCACGCTTAATTGATAATTGGATCGGGAAAATGATTTTTTGTAAAAATATGACCTACATTTTTTTTTGCAGAAATGGGTTCTATTAACGATACCTAATGCCCAAAAAAATTTTGGATAGTGATCAAAAAATCTTCCTGTATATAGATCGATTTGTATAGTTTTGTTTTCTTACCAAGAATATCGCTTAGGCATATCGAAGATATAATAAAGTCAGAGCTACGTAGTGTTTGTAAGAGACAGTGAGCGTCACTTGAAGTTTTATTATCTTGCCATGTCGATATTCTCTCCAGTGCGTTACAAATTTTAACCAAATTATCATCCTGGAATTGTAAATGTCCGTCGTGTCTTTCAACCCATCGTGTCTCGCATATACTTTGAATAGCCGTACCATCAAGCTCTTCTGAGAATACGCTATGGCGTTTTGCAGAAGCGTTACCAACGCTACGACTTTTTTCATTGTCCCAGTTGTGTTTCTATACGAAGCGACTTTTGATGACTTGGCCAAGGAGTTATTTAAAACATGATTGCTACAAGGACAACGTTTTGCGTGAATGGCTTTTTTAGAGAGTTCCTGAACAGCACCTTTAGCGTCGGAAGCCATTACTGAACAGCTGTCAGTTCCTATCCCTACACAAAAAGCTAAATCTATATCAAATTTTGACAGTCAGCTAGAAAAGATTGAGATTCGGTGTTCAAAATGCAGAATGAGTGGTCTATAATTGGCTCTTGAGTGTGACACCAAAGAAATCTTTAGGCCTTGTTCCTCGTGAGGAGTATCCCCTGTGAGGCGCACTTCAAAATCATCCATATTATCAGATCCATGGAACTTGACGGAGGCTGATAGGGAAGGGATCCATGAAGGGCAGTCAGAAACTTCATAAACCCTATCTCCTTTTAAGTGGACCTCCGCAGCTGCATAGGAGCAAGCATTGTCACACCTAAAGCAACCGTTTCCTGCACATCCGTTGGGTGTGGTGCACATAAACTTTGACAAGACATTTATGGTTGATGGGAACAGCTCTTTTTGGAACTCTCCATCTCTCATAAACCTTGTGCACTCCTCCTAGCTAGGACAGTGCACAAGGTTCATGAGAGATGGAAATTGAATAAATAATATGAAAAAAGTAGAAAAATGAAAAATAAAATTCGAAAGAAAATTATAACATGCAAATTTTATTCAAGTCAAGATGACAAGGGCAGTCAATCACGAAAAAATAAACTACATTGATACATATTCAAACTTCTTTAAACATGCCGCCCACCAAGGACTTAGTCCTTTAACATAAGTTCATAACGTACAACTTGCTGAGCGCGCGCTTGAGAAGGCCGCCTTTACATTTAACAGTCACTACCCTTTGTGATATTGTCGGGTCCTACACTTTTTGTGACTATTCTACCTAGTAACCATTGAGAAGGTGGTGGGCATTATTTTGCTCCTGTAACAAAATATTAACTAAAATACTCCATTTCAAACTGGCTCATAGATTTTTTTTTGTGTCAAATCTGTCCACTGCTAAATAAAGATTTCGTCAATAAGTACTAAATATACGCTAAATTGAACCAAAACACTAATTTTTGTAGTTATTTTTTACAGTAAGCAGGCCATTTTGTTTTTAATGCTGAGCAGTTTTACCAATCTCCCATTTTCCTCGGGATTCCTTCATCAGATCTCAACTTGGTGACAATGGTTTGTTTTGTGAATAATGTCGTAAAAACAAAACTTGTCAGAAAACAAGGCATTCCGTGCAAGCCAAGTACGTTCAAAATAAAGATTGAATTTGTCTACATAACTAGCTTCCCAACTATTTGCACTTTCTCCTTTTACGTAAAACCAACCGTCCATTAACATCCCAGGTGGAAGATAAGCTAAGGCAATGCATCGTTTTACGTGCGAACGAAACGTTTTAGAATACCGAATTTTTCAGCTTTTCTCCAAAGACAGCGGCAAAAATGGAAGAAACAACCTTGCACAGTCGCATTTGGGAAAACTTTTGACACAGATCACAACGCGCTAGCTTCGTTGTCCAAAGTAAACGTAACTGGCTGAAATGTGGAAACTTGGCTTTTTATAAGGTACAACAATGTGCTTCTTAAGTTTTTTGTCTGGAAGCAGGGCGTCAGCACAAGGTACAATACTATTTCTGTCTTCAGTGCTACCCATATCGGAGTGTGCTGTGTACAATTTTGAAATAAAGGTGGAGGTGCACATTTGAACGTACCATCCAAGAAGACATGCTTGGCATTTGCTAATGTTTCTCGTCCTTTTTGAGTTGCAAAAACCAAAATTCTACAATTATTTTCCGCATAGTCAGCGAGTAAACATTTTTCAAATACTCCAGGAACCTTTATATCTTGGACATTAAAATACCGGGTTTTACTTGTCTGAAGCGCCTTATGACGACGTCTGTATAAAACTTTTTTAATTGTATTAAAAGACGTCATTTTCTTTACAATAGCTTATCCTGTGTCGTTATATTCTTCAACTATGTCAGAATAAATGGTGGGAATAGGTGTCGTTTCATGTACGGCCTTCATCCATGAACTCGTAATTTAACTTCATTATCAACTTCATTTGGAGTGCATTAATGTGACTTCTCCTTGATAATTAAAAAAATGAAATTTGTTAACAGTCAGACTTAAACCATGTCTTAGTACCTATGTATTTAGGATAAGTATTTGAATGTATTTATGTAAGTATATTTAATTACATAGAAGATACCTCAATAGAAATAGAAATGCGATGAATATAATGATGAATGATGATATTTCTTAAATATTTTAAGTGTTTTTTAATTAAATAAATATCTCAGGACACAAAGCCAAAGCGATTTGGGCGATTTTGCACCAAATTTTGATATGCAAAATTTGAATGTATTTATGTAAGTATATTTAATTATATAGAAGATACCTCAATAGAAATAGAAATGCGATGAATATAATGATGAATGATGATATTTCTTAAATATTTTAAGTGTTTTTTAATTAAATAAATATCTCAGGACACAAAGCCAAAGCGATTTGGGCGATTTGCACCAAATTTTGATATGCAACAAGTAAATTACAAAAAACTGGCACGAAAAGATGTTCTAACTTGAACAGATTTCAATGATGTATTCAATATACCAATCAAGCAAGTGTCCAATATTTTTATAACATCGATTGGATTCATGTCCATGCAGTGGAAGAATCTAGATTTCTACGACAAGTATCCCAATACCACTGTTATAATCGATACCACCGAATGCCCAATAAAAAAAAACCAGGATTACCAACAGCTCAACAAATAACTTTTTCGACATACAAAAACAGAAATACAATAAAAGCCCTAATCGGTATTGCTCCAAGTGGCCTAATTACTTATGTTTCACCAAGCTATGGAGGTTCTGCTTCTGATAGACAAATTATTTAACAAAGTACAATAATGCAACGTTTTGAATACAACGACGAAATAATGGTTGATAAAAGATAGATAGATAAGAAGATAGGTCCAGATACTTTACGAGAGACAAGAAAAGTCGCTAGTTAAAAATGCATATAGAGAGAGTCGTTGGACAAATGAAAACATACAAAATTTTAACACAGGCAATGAATCGCGCCGAAACGTTGCTGTCAAGTGACATTGTTTATTTGTGCAATGTTAGTTAATTTTCGCTCAAATATTATAAATAAAAATGCTTAGTAATTTTAACTTTGTTTTATTAATATTGTGCAAATATCTGTTAAAAAAGACTTCCTCAAAATTACTTTTATAAAAATTATGTAGTTTACGTAGCATGTGTTCCAAAAATTGTTCATCTCTATGTATTTTTATAATACACAAATCTGCTACTGTATATACACAGAAATTGCAGATTTCTTCCCACTACATAGCAACTGGCCTTGTATTTGATTATAATAATTAGTAGTGGTGGGTCGTCGACGATTTTACAGTCGACGCAACGAGACCGTTTACCGTCGACGATAAACTAGTTTAAAAAACAGTCTAATTTTCGACTAGTTTACGTCGTCGTCGAAAAGACTACTTCATCACATAAACGATTAGTGAACGTGAACGAACGAAAGTCTCGTTTACCAATTTGACGATGTGAATAGGTATGTACATACGTCGTCGTTTGGTAAACGAGATTATTGAGAATGAAATGACATATTGTTGAAATGAACTTCCCTTCGTACTTTTTCTGTACTGGCAAGCTTATTATGCATTCTTACATTTAAATGAGTATGTAATAAACTTGGCGTATTTAAAAGTTAATTTCATTTTATGTACATTTTCATTCATAATAACACTGGTCAACAAAATTCAAACTTTTTCGTGCCACACGGACTTTTTTGATATTTTTTACTTTAGTTGGTGATTGTAAGAAAAAATAAACAGTTAAAAAAATTTGCTAGCCAAGGATTTTATTCTATTGAGTAATTAAAAATATTAAGAAAAAATACAGATCTCGTAAATCAAACTTTTTTTTATATAAATTACTTAATAATTTAAGATTTTCTTGAATGTTTAGCTTCTGGTTGGTCCCTTTTAATTGTCCAGCAGTAATCCGCTAACATATTTGGGCTCCATTTTCCCTGGTACCGCTTTTCCATACTAGAAATGTCCTGGTGGAACCTCTCGCCGTGCTCGTCACTGACAGCCCCTAAATTGTCAGGAAAAAAATCCAGGTGCGAGTCTAAAAAATGGATCTTGAGTGACATGTTGCAACCCAATGCTTGATATGACAATAAGAACTCGCTAACCAACTCTCTGTAGCTGTCACTCTTGTGGTTGCCCAAAAAATTTGCAACAACATTTTTAAATGCGTTCCATGCACATTTTTCTAAACCGCTTAATTGTTCTTCAAATGTTGAATCTTTTATTAACTCCCTGATTTGAGGGCCAACAAAAATACCCTCTTTTATTTTTGCATCACTTATTTTAGGGAATTTTTCTTTTAGGTACAAAAATCCACTCCCACTGCGATCCATTCCCTTCACAAAATTTTTTATTAATCCTAATTTGATATGCAATGGTGGTAAAAGCACATTATTTGGCTCTACAAGGGGTAAATACTTTACATTTTTTTGGCCAGGAACTAACGATGCACGCATAGGCCATGTTTTTTTATATAGTGATTAGTTCTGTCACGGCTATCCCATTCACATAAAAAGCAGCAAAATTTTGTATAACCCAGCTGAAGTCCAAGTAATAATGCAACAACTTTAAGATCACCGCAGATTTTGAAGGAATATGTACTGTAATTTATTTTTTCAAGTAAAACTTTCATATTTTCATAGGTTTCTTTCATATTTGAAGCATGGGCCACAGGAACAGACGGAAGCATATTTCCATTATGCAATAAAACTGCTTTTAGACTTGCCTTCGAAGAATCAATAAATTAACGCCACTGAGAGATTTCAAAATCTATGTCCAACATTTTCATGATCTCATTTATGTTATTGCAAAACACCAAATCTCCATCCTGAGAAAAATACGTTCTGAAGTGTTCATCACGGTTTCGAAAATAGCTAACTTTTGTATTATGATGTAGCAAATTCCATTCTTTTAGACGAGATCCTAATAGTTCCGACTGCTTTTTTGACAAATTTAAATCCCTAACCAAATCATTTAGGTCTCCTTGAGTTATCAAATGTGGCTCCTTTTCAATTCCTTCAAACTCAAAGTCATCATCCTCGTCAACACACCGACTTGAAGTAGACGGTTGTGAATGGTCGTTATCAACAGACGTTGTTGCAACTGGTATTAGTTCTGGCATTTTTTTACAATGAGAGACTGGTCTTATAGCAGAAGATACGTTAGGGTAGATAACTGTGTTTTTTTTCTTGTAATTTATACCTTTTAAGTCAGTGAGACAAAAATAGCAATCCGAAACGGCATATCATGGGTACAGCAAAAGGCATAGCTCGTGCACCTTTCTTCCAGTCGGTTAAATTTTTCACACACGTTATGCAACAGACATGAGGGGCCCAGAATTTGTCTTGATGGGCGACAGAAAAACCAAAACATTGGTGATAACACTCCAGCACAAGATTCGTAAAATTTCGTCGTTGTTTTTTGAATGTAAGTTCTCCGCAGATATAACAAAAAGAGTTAGGGTTATTTTTACACTTCCTCGACATGTTCACAGGATTAATAAATCACAAAAAATATTCAAATTCAACTACAAATACTTTTATGACGATTTACTTGTGAGCGTTTCTGTTAATTTACCGCCGTAGTACTAGTTATGAGTATTACCGTATCACAATAAATATGAGGCTAACAGACAAATGAAAACTGTGATTTAATGATGAAGGTAGATAAAGATAAAAAATTATTTATTCAAATTCAATTTAGGTCCACACAGAACACTTATGAATGTCAAAATAGTACATATTATCTACCGCTGGTTCGGAATGTCGATTTCTATTGAGAAGACACCAGCAAGAAACTCAGTAGTTACTCTTTTCAAATATTGATGATGTTACAGAGTTTCAATTGAGAAGAGAGAAAAAAAATACAATAATGAAAGTTAATAGACTACTATGAATAACAACTCAAAAGATAAATGAATTAACATGACCAAGAATCCTTATCATTTAAATAGTCTTATACACTATAGTAACCTTTCTTTATTAGGCAGGTTTTAATATGGGACTTAAACTTATCCAGTGATAGGTTAATGACATTTTGTGGTAGCTTATTAAATATCTTAATACTTAAGCCAACAAACGAATTACCGATTTTATGAAGTCTGAGGACCGGGACGGCAAGCCTATGTTTATTTCTGGTGTTAAGACTATGACTATCGGACTTTTTTGGAAAAGTGTGCAAGTTCTTGCGTACATACATAATGCAGTCGAGGATAAATTGGGAAGCCACGGTTAAAATATTTATTTCTTTGAATATTTCCCTAAGTGAGTCACGTGATCTAAGGCTGTATATAGCGCGGATGGCCCTTTTTTGTAATACAAAAATAGTTTGTATGTCAGCAGCAGACCCCCACAACAGTAGACCATATGACATCACACTGTGGAAATAGCTGAAATAGACCAGTCTTGCCGTTTCGATATCAGTCAGACGCCTAATTTTTCTTACTGCATATGCAGCGGAACTTAGTCTTCCTGCCAAGGTAGCAATATGGGGACTCCACTGCAATTTCGCATCTATAGTTATACCGAGAAAAACGGTGGAATTAATGATTTGAATAGATTGATTGTTCATCTTAATACTTGTATCGACTTGCCTTACATTTGGCATGGTGAATTTTACACATTTAGTTTTCTTTGAGTTAAGAAGTAAATTGTTGGTCGTAAACCAGTGCAATACCTGTGAGAGAGTATCATTTACGTCGTCATTTGATTTTTTATATCTATCAACCTTAAAAATCAAGGAAGTGTCGTCAGCAAATAACACTATCTCACATAGATCTTTCGTAAAGTATGGAAGGTCATTTACGTATATTAAGAACAACAAAGGCCCCAATATTGAGCCTTGGGGCACTCCCATTAATAGAGGAGCGCCAGAAGAGTCGATTCCATTAACATTAACCCTTTGAATCCTATCAGACAAATAAGATTGAATCATATCAAGTGCGTTATTCAATACACCGTAATGCCGTAACTTCATCAATAGTGTTTCATGATTAACGCAATCAAATGCTTTCGACAAATCACAGAAAACACCTATTGCATCCTGCTTTTTCTCCCACGCATCAAAAACATGTTTGATAAGAGCCACTCCTGCATCAATAGTGGATTTTCCTTTAGTAAATCCAAACTGTTTTTCATGCAGTAATTTATTAATATTAAAATGAGATAAAAGTTGAGTAAATATAATTTTTTCGAATATTTTACTGAGTGCTGGCAATATGGATATTGGCCTAAAGTTAGACGGGTCACTCCTTTCTCCAGATTTGAATAAAGGTATGATTTTACTAATTTTCATCTTATTTGGAAATTGACCCTCGTCAACACATTCGTTAAATATTATAGCTAAGTGGGGTGCGATAGAGTGTATTATATTTTTTATTATATCTATCGAAATTCCCCATGCATCCTCAGTCTTTTTAATATTTAAATATTTTAATGTTTTAAGAATAATCTCTGAGTTTACATGACTAAATCTAAAAGATGTGGTGCACTCATCTACATGCGACTTGATGAGAGAAGCAGCGAGATTCGGGCTCGAATTTAATGTTTTAGTGGTAGTGACAGGAATGTTTAAAAATAATGACTCAAATGTGTTTGCCACTTCAGAGTCTGTATCAATAGATTTGCCATCAATTTGAAGAGAGAGCTTGCTGTGTTGTGTTTTGTTTTTGCAAGTCTCTTTATTTATAATTTTCCATGTAACTTTACTTTTATTACTAGCTTTCATTATCTTATTTTTAAAGTAATTTGATTTGGCCACTGCGCATACTTTTTTAAATAGCTTTGAATATTTCTTAACATATTCTAATGTCGTTGGGTCATTAGAGTTGGCCTTAATATCATACAATTCAAATAACCTCTTTCTACTTTTATAAATACCTGTAGTGGCCCAGTCACTGAATTTGGTTTTAGAGGTATTCGTTTTAATGGTTCTTTTGGTAAAGATACCATTAAATTCTTTTTCAACGACATTAAATAATTTATCATAATGTTGGTTTACATTTCCTTCATTATAGGACAATGTAGACAACTTTTGTGAGATAGTTTCTTTAAATTTATTTATACGGTTTTTAGTGATTGGTCTACATACAAAACTATATGAAGAAGGGGCATGACGGTGCTCAAACACAGTCATTTGACCACTATGGTCAGAATTGATAAAATTTATTATGGACTTGTCCATAACTTCACAGTTACAAAATATGTTATCCAAACAAGTAGCTGAGGTGGGTGTGACTCGCGTGGGTTTGTTGAAAAGATGATGTAAATTAAATGATTTAAAGAGATTCAGAAACCTAACAGAGTTCTGTGAGTTATCTAAAATGTTGATATTAAAATCTCCACAAACAACTACTTTTTTATTAGATGAACATATTTTGCTCAAAACTTCTTCCATAATGGATTCAAACATGGTAAAATTCCCATTTGGGGGCCTATACACACAGACAATGACATGCCGCTCCAGCTCTGCACACGCTAACTCAATAGTTCGCTCAACTGAGAGTGAGACAATATCTTTACGTTCTTTAAATTTAATTGTATTATTCAATAAAATAATTGACCCGCCTCTGATTGCCAACTTTCTCGTGAACGAACTACTGACGTTATAGTTATCTATATTGATAATTAATTCATGTTGTCTTAACCAGTGTTCTGTAATACATAAAATATGTATATTCATTTCATTTAAAAATAACTCTAATTCTAGTTCTTTGCCAGACAAACCCTGGATATTCTGATGTATAAGGTTCAGATGACTAGGGTTTCCTTTTGTTATTGATTTGCTAGAGGATTCCTCTATTGTCTCATATTGTAATTTAAATTACTTGGAATCACTTCCAAACTCTGAGTAATTCTCTTATTGATATTTGAGGCATTTCCAATCATTAATATGATTATTGTCTCCTTACTTATGTTACAGCTTTTGGCCCTGTCTATTATTTGCTCTAGGCATCAGACATACAATAATTGGTCACATTACACACACAGTTTTTATTTAAAAGAGGTCCATAACCAACTCCAATTTTATCTGATAATATTATTACATCATTGGTTAATAATGTTGTTGATGGCAATGGCAATGGCAATATAAAGTTAGATCTATCTTCTTGAGGTTCTTCTTGAAGCTGCGGCTCGTTCCCTACCTGGTGCTGGTCAGAGTGGCCCACCACCAAGTGACAGCTGCACTGATCTATATATTTGTTTGTAGCGAGGATGTGTTCGCTTATTTGAGCCTGGGCAGAGTTGTAATTGCCGGTCATATGTTCCAAAGACCGGTGTAGCCGCGAGATTTCCGCCTGTAGCTCCTGTGTTTCGGTTTCATACCTATACCTACTCTCATCTAACTTTTTACTATATACTTCTAGGCTATCAACTAAATCTACACGCTGTTTTCGTAATTGTAGATTCTTTTGGTGGCATTTTTTTCTTCTAATTAATTTTTCTGTCTTCTTTATGTAATTGTTTATTTTAACATATTTTTTTAATTTAGTTTTACTATTTATTTCTACCCTATCATTTCTCAAACTTAAGCTGTGAGTCTGGGTGACCCCCTGTCCAGCCGGAGACCCGATCAACTCCTCGTATAGGCTGTGGGTGTGTAAAGCCTCCAGACACATTTTGTCCTCCTCATATTGTTGGATGAGTTTGTTGGAGTCCCCCGTAGTTCCACCTCGAGTTCCTGGATGCGCTGCAAAGCCTTTTCATAGGTTTCACTACATTGGTCAAAGTGGCTGACCGTGTCGACTAGTTGTTGCCGCTGAACGAGTACATCAGTGAGCTGAGCATGTAGGTCGGCGAGTTCACACTTTAATTGGGTGTTATTATTTATTATTTTTATGGACTCCTCTTCATTGTCGTCCCGCTCCTTAATAAGTTGGCTGTTGTCCTCCCTCAATTCTTTTATTTCTTCAAGGGCCCTTTTCAGTTTTAATTCTAGTTCTTGGGCAGTGGCCTTGCGGGTCATCTTCATGGGGTATACTCCTCTACCCGACATACCTGGAAATATTAATAGATAAGTGTACAATAAAATGTTTGAACCGGTCTTAATAAGTCTATTTTTCTGTCACAATATAGGTAACAGGGAACACAGTTTTAAAAAGGAAACTGTGGGTAGATTGATAAAACAAAATTAGCTATCAAAGTTCGTGTGGCAAAATCAGTGTTGACCAGTGTAATCAACTATGTACATTAATCAAATTATGAGTTTAATATTTACAAGTAGATATTTACAATTTTTTTTTGTTTTTAAATTTTTATATTTTATGAATTTTTTCTTTTTTTTTGGGTTTTTAATTTTTTTGTAAGATTAATAATAATTTTGAAATCTTTGTTCACTCAAATTGACATTGAGAAACATTATTTTTTCCACTTTTCGTGTAGTTAATCTGGTTCTTCTACTATTTATTAATATACTATTTATTATAATTTTATGTCGTCCGTTAGGTACATGTCTACCTATTTAATTGCTTTAGAAAGTGGTGTACCACTGGATTCATTTTGGTTTATTAAACCGTCGAAAATATCCCATGGACTGTAGTCGTCAGTCTTTTTTTCTGTGGAAGATTTGGATGGTGTAGGATTTGTTTGATGTTTTGCAATTTGAGCTGCTACAAGTTTTCTGATCCGTTCTTTTGTTTTTGCAGCCTCGTTTGTGTCAGAAAACCCTTGTGTTTTAAAACGAGGGTCCAAGAAGGTGTTCAAGGCTAAGGTACTGCTCTGTTTGACTCTTTGGAACCGTTCTTCAAGGCCTAACTGAAGTTTAAGGGCAACGTTACGAACTGATCTTACAAATTCGGTGTTGCCTAAAATTTTTTTGCACGATTTTTTTAGGCAACGTACCATGATAATTACAGAACTGCCTATTAAATATTTTTCTCCGCTCATTGCCTTCGTCATTTCTTCGAAGGGACGTAAAATTTGACAAAGTTGGGCGCAAGTCGTCCAGTCTTCGCTTGAAAGTAAATCTCGTATGAGAACAGAAATTAAGACTAGATGAAAAAAAAATGGGTACTTAGATACCTATGATCGTTTATTGACGCTAATAGCAGACAATTATTATAATATGCAGCTTTTAATTAAACCTATAATTTAGACGGAGCACGTAGACACTTTAGCAGTTATTTATAATACGCGTAAATTGATCCTCGATACTGTTCTCAGGCGTAATTATTTGTCAAGAATATTCCTTCCACCTCACACAATATTATTTATTGGGCGTACTTTGGGCGATTTTGCACCAAATTTATGATATGGCAAAACAAGTAAATTACAAATAAATAGCACGAAACGATGTTCTAACTTAAAACAGATTTCAATGATGTATTCAATATACCTACCAATCAAGGAAGTGTCCAATATTTTTATAACATCGATTAGATTCATGTCCATGCAGTGGAAGAAATCTAGATTTCTACGACAAGTATCCCAATACCACGGTCATTATCGATGCCACCGAATGCCCAATAAAAAAAAAACCAGGATTGCCAACAGCTTAACAAATAAATTTTTCGACATACGAAAACAGAAATACAATAAAAGCCCTAATCGGTATTGCTCCAAGTGGCCTAATTACTTATGTTTCACCAAGCTATGGAGGTTCTGCTTCTGATAGACAAATTATATTTAACCAAGTACAATAATGCAACGTTTTGAATACAACGACGAAATAATGGTTGATAAAAGATAGATAAATAAGAAGATAGGTCCAGAAACTTTACGAGAGACAAGAAAAGTCGCTAGTTAAAAATGCATAGAGAGAGTGGTTGGACAAATGAAAAACATACAAAATTTTAACACAGGCATGAATCGCACCGAGACTTTGCTGTCAAGAGACATTGTTTATTTGTGCAATGCTAGTAAATTTTTCGCTCTAATATTATAAATAAAAATGCTTAGTCATTTTAACTTTGTTTTATTAATATTGTGAAAATATCTGTTACAAAAGCATTCCTCAAAATTACTTTATAAAAATTATGTAGTTTACGTAGCATGTGTTCCAAAAATTGTTCATCTCTATGTATTTTTATAATACACAAATCTGCTATTGTATATACACAGCAATTGCAGAATTCTTCCCACTACATAGCAACTGGCCTTGTATTTGATTATAATAATTACTAATTAGAAGGTAATACCTTCTATCAACTTTAAAGGTCCAACACCATGTCCAGAAAAGCACCCATTAAATTTTTACATTTCCCCCACCGTGCTTAAAAGTAACTTTCGTATGCTTAGGGTCGAATGCTGTATTCGGGAGACGTCTTTATTTTATTTATCTTTATTGAGGAAACAAACAGCTTAAATACGAATACATTTAGCCTTATTAAATATAAGTAACTCACTAGCTTAATTAGTTTCCTCTACTAGGTAATACAAATAATGTTGAATGAGAAACTCGCACTTCAGGAATTAAAAGTTAAACAAAAAGACAAATTCTTAAAAGCAGTCAATCAAAAAAAATAAAAGAATAAAACTTTGTACTTATTATTAGGTGTGTACACATGAATGCTCCTTCAGAAGGCGGCGAAAACGCGCCATCTTTTCATGAAATATGTAGATACCTACTTACGCCCATTATTTATTAGTATTTTATTAAAAACTCACAAAACAAATTTAAACTGGAACAACTAGTTTACCACGAACGAGACGCAATGCGATTACATTAATTTTGGTCATAACATTACATTAATTTTGGTCATAACATTACATTAATTTTGTTCAGAAACAATAATTTCATTCTGCATTGAAAAACCGTAACACCATTCTTTCGTTGTTTTTGAACGCTATCTTTCAAGACAGTGCAATCCAGCCATAGACCACAATCCATTAAGATTCCAGTCAGAATAGCGTTCGTCATAATAGGAAATAGAACAAGGCAGTAGTTTACGGCCGTGAACTGAATTGCCTGGAAAAATAAACTGGTTTTATACAGGTTGTAATACGTCCCCTGGTCAGTAAGCTGGGCGTGTAATTGCAAATAAACTGTGGACCAAAAAAATTAGGCCACCTAGTAAATCGGATGTAGTAGTTGTCATCGTCAGCCCATTTAAGTCTCCACTACTTTGGCACGGGCCTCCCTCTCCCTCAATCACATGAAGGGTAATTGCTATACTCACCACGCTATTTTAAATTAATTGTTGGTTGATAAGTAACTGAAATAACGTATTTTCACATTAATTAACTTTAATTATTTAACAATACACAAAAAAAAGCAAATGAGAAGAAATTCACACAAGTTAGTACCGGCAAAAAAAGTTAAAATGATTTTGCTGCAATGAAACTTAATTTAATTAGGTATTTCCTCCTCTGGCTTTGATAACACATACCATTCTTTTATTCATGGATTTAATTAAATTTTAATGGTAAATTGGGGTATGTTATCCCATTCTTCAAGTAGAGCCGATTTCAGCTGCAAGTTCTCTGGAGCTGATTCTTCGTCGTCGTCTTACTCCCCGTTTAAGCTCGTCCCACAAGTGCTCTATTGGATTAAGGTCTGGACTTCGTGCTGGCCACTCCAGAACCTGTATCCCTACTTCTTGTAAGTAATCTCTAACGCACATTGCAGTGTGAGGGCGCGCATTATCGTGCATTAATTTAAAATCTGGACCGATAAATCCTGAATATGGCACAACATGCTCCTCAAGAATGTCTATGATATACGATGCAGCAGTTACAGTTCCTCTTTCTATGATAACCAGCTCTGTACGGGATTCTAAGCTAATGCCTGCCCTGAACAAAACGGACCCACCTCCTAAGCTTACTTTTTCGGATATGGCACATTGTGCATATCGTTCTCCCGGTCTACGGTATACTCTTATACGACCGTCAGCACCATGAAGATACATACAGGACTCGTCAAAAAACCCATTGTGCCAAAGTCCATTCACGGTGTTCACGGGCAAAATTTAATCGTGCTACCTTGTGAGCAGTAGTAAGTTTAGGACCTGTTGCAGGTCTGTATAGTTTTAAATCACGTTCTTTAAGACGTCTCCTGACTGTCCTATCACTTACGTTAACTCCGTGGACGTCTTTGAGCATATGCTGCAATTCTACTCCAGAACGATGACGATTTCTGAGGCTTGCTGACACTATAAATCGATCATCCCTTTCAGAAGTCTTCCTTATGCGTCCTGATCCAGATCTTCTGATATAGCCACCGTTCTCCAGAAACCTTTGTACACATATTGGACAGTTGATCGGCTAACTTCACATGTACGAGCACATTTCGCTGGCTCATTCTAGTTTGTATTAATGTTACAATTCGCACTACTTCCGCTTCACTTAGGTCCATGTTTATTCGCGAATATGGAGTGGCAGTGTGTTTGGGTTTCAATAAACGTTAGAAGATAACAACGAATAACATCAGCGTACTTGTAAGAGTGCATTAAGCGTCAAGGGTACAAATGGGTGTAGGGCCTATAAAAATGTATCTGACATTAGACAAAGATTACAAAAGAACGTTCAGAAACGTACAATTTATTACAATTTTAAAACAAAACGTAATTAAGTAATAAAGCGGAAAAACAGGGGTGGCCTGATAGATAGATAGATATACTTTATTGCACAAAAAAAAATACAACTTTAAAATCTAGGCATTACAGAAACTTAATTGTACATTTCCTAATTTTTTTGTCCACCAGTGTAGAATTGCCTTGTCAACATTTTCTCCTAGTTGTTGAGAAAGGCCCTTCGGGGGCGGGAGCTGCCGTCATTTGAGGGGTTGTTGTGGGAGAGGCCTGTGCCGGGGAGGGGGCTTTGACGATGGTCAGTGTGAGCGGGGGGTTCCTGGGGGCGTCAGATGGCGCTCGTCTTCCTCTTCGACGACCGAGACTCCCCGAGCCTGATCCGCGGCTGTTCTGCGTTTTTCAGCCTGTAAGACTGGTTCTTCTTACAGAAAGAATTGTAATAATACAAGGGTGTCACTGTAAGGCTGGATACCTAGGTCTCAACCAAAACCCTAAGTTAGCCTACAGAAAATTTAGGAAGCTGATATTTACTACTAATTATACATACTTTCTGCCAGATGGATGTACAGAAAGTACCTATAATAAAGGAAACTAGTTATATAAGTTTTACATGCTATTTATTTATTTATTAATAAATTTATAATTCTGTTACACTATATACCTTTTTACTTATACTTCTAGCCTAATTTAGTTTTTATAAACCTCTAATAAATGTGTGGTAGACACATGAGACTCGTTAAAACATATACGTTCAGGGTCGCAGTTACGTTCGTCAGACCTTAACGCATTCCCAAATAAACACTATGGTATTACGATTGAATTATTAAATGATTTGATTTCGAATATCAATTTGGCTAGCAGCTGTTATCCCTGGCAGCGAAGATTATGGCTGGCCGCATAAATACGTTTTCCGAAAGCGTAATTTCGAATTTGAATTCCGTGAGACTAGCGCAAACGTTCGTTTTTTTTCATTCGGAATGTATCCACGTCAGTACAGATAGTGATAGCGTGGCGAACGCACGACGATGGAGGACGACGATTTATTAGCAATTGCATTTCTGTTATTAGTAAATAAGAAAAAGAAGCGTCGTCGGTATTGGATACATCCACTAAATACGCGTAGAATCTATGAGAGTCCGTATTATTTGAAAAGAGCTAAGTTACGAGCACACCCAGAGAAATTCTTTGATTTCTACAGGATGTCAATAAGTTCTTTTGATGAACTTCATAATGGCATACGTGATAAATTGGGTACGGAAGAAAAACTAACAATAACCTTGAGGTAAGTTATCTTTATTTTTACTATTTGTACTTATTAAAAAAAACAATCAACAGTCTTATATAATGCTTAAAGTTTTAGGTATTTGTTAATTATCTCCTTGTTCTTGAGATTGTACTAAATAAGTTGCTGCTTCGGCATCCTCGGCATGTAGAAGATTATCACCATGGAAAGGTGTGTAGACATGACGCGGTGGCAAATGTGTAATAGAGTTAATAATAACTCTGGAATTGTTTGGGGCAGGTTGATAATTCGTGGTTTTATTTTGCGAAGAAGAACTAAACATTGGCAACGGAGTTTGCGTTTGATGTAACATATTAGGTGAAGTTTCTGGTATAGAAATATATGCTGGCGTTACTGAACGTTGACTATAGTTATCATAACTCAGTGAAGAAGATGGAGATGAATTGTACTCAGTATTAATTTTTTTTACCAACTGCAGCATTCCCAATTTAAAATCATTTTTTTGATTTTCATTCATATGCTTCATATGTGTTCTAAAGCTTAATAAAAATTTCATGTCATCGTCTTCTACTTCGTGTCGTTTCTGATTGGCTTTCTGTTGGTTTTGATGAATGATACCGAGTATTTGGGACGGGATATCTTTTTTGTTTCGTTTTAAACTATTTACACATGTAGTTGATATAGGTGATGGAGGTTGTAATATATTTGTATCCACTTGTTCTACGCTGTGTTCTTGTTGGGTTCCAGATTCGTGTGAAGTATTATCGTGTAAATCATTGGATTGATAGTTTCCTTCGGTATTTCTTTTATCAAAGACTGGTATAAGAAAATATAGCAGATCTGCATAAACATATTTTTTAGCCTTTTTAGCGGCACTGCCTGAGGGAGCATTTTTATTTTTTTGGAAGTCTCTTCGAAAGTAGTCTCTTATGTGCGTCCATTTTTTCTTCGCCTCAGCACCTGAAATATAATTATATTAATTAACATTATTTTAAATCTCTTTTTTTGCAGATTCCTGGCAACTGGAATAAATTTTGAAGAGTTACACTTTGAATATTTAATTGGAAGCAGGACCGTATCAGGCGTAGTTAAGGAAACATGTACAGCCATATGGGAAGTTTTTCAACCTTTGGAAATGAAACCACCATCTTCAAAAGAACGTTGGCTAGAAATAGCTGAAAATTATTATAAAAGAACAAATTTTCCTCATTGCGTAGGTTCAGTGGATGGGAAACATATTCGTTTGATTTCTCCTCTGCATAGTGGATCTGCCTTTCATAACTATAAAAAATTCTTCTCTGTTGTACTATTAGCAGTAGTCGATTCTGACTACCGTTTTATAGCTGTAGATGTTGGTGCTTATGGCAGAGACAGCGATAGTAATATTTTCAATAACTGGAGTTTTGGAAAAAAGCTAACTCAAGATCGCCTTAATATGCCTGAAGCAAAACCTCTGCCGAATACCAATGACACACCTCTACCTTTTGTGTTTCTTGGCGATGAAGCGTTTCCTCTCAATAACAATTTTATGAAACCTCAATACTCAACGCAGAATCTTCATCTACCGTCTCAGCAGATCACGACGTATAGTGGAATGTACCTTCGGCATTCTCTCGAATAAATGGAGAATATTTCACACTTGCATGATGATTCCACCAGACTTTGCAGTATTAGTAACAAAGGCAGCGTGCGTGTTACATAACTTTGTTCGCAGACGAGACGGCTATCGATTTGAAGATACTCTGACACATTACTTTGAAGATATTCCTTTTCGTAGTCCACAACACAGATCTACCAACCGAGGTCGAAACATAAGAGACAATTTTGCTGAGTACTTTATGACACCGGCTGGGGAAATATCGTACCAATATAACGAGAGAATATGTAATTTACAAGAATAAATATGATTTGTAATAAAAAATATACTTAAAGAAAATATCTTACTTTTGTTTTCTTTGTCCACTTTATTATACGTGTCCCAATCCTTTATAACCTCTTTAAATACATTCTCCCAGGCCAAATCTTTGATATCTCTATTGTGATAGTCGTTGTCATGAATATTCCACAGGCAGGGGTATTTTTCAACCGCCAAATTATTAATGTTTCTGCCTCGCACATTATGGTGTTGCGAATTTATGCGTAACCAATACAGAAAATACGTCCGATGCGCGCGGTGCGAGCGCGAAACTGAATAGAAATTTCCGAACGTGTGCGCCGGCACAAACAAAATGTAGGCAATCGCTGCGTTCCGCATGACGTCATTAGGTTTTTTCGAATAGGTTTCTCCGGACGCGCCGGCTTGCACACGTAACGTACGTGCGGAATTTATTCCGTTCGAAAAAAAAGCGAACGTGTGCGTCAGTTAATGTATTTTCTACTGATTCCATGCGTTCAGATGTCCGAATACGGAAAACGTATACGGAAAACGTATTTATGCGGCCAGCCTTACGACCTGGCGCGCTTATCGGGCTGGGCTCAAGTGTTGTTTTTGTTAGAGCGAATGAATTACGCTTTCAGACTGTGTTTGTTGGGTTTCATTATATTGTAATTCAACACTTCTATTGAACTTTAAACATGCGAGTTGAAGACAAATGGGCGAATTTTAACTTTAACGTTTTATATTATAAAATCTAGATCGATAAGGTACTTAATTTATTAATCTAAAGAGTAAATTGGCTCAGGCTGCGTATGGATAAAAATAAAACAATCATATTTAGCATATAATTTTTTAATGGTAGTAGTTTAAAAAACTGCACAAAATTGTTCGCCGTCGGCAATATTATTATAAAAGTTAATATTTTTTAAAAATTATTATATTGAACATCAAGTCGAAATACAAGTACTAGCTCAAAGCTACGTTCATAACGTATCATAAAAAATAATTTCACGAGTATAGCTAGAGCCCATACAGAAAAATAAGGATTTACAAATACAGGTAACGATTTTTGCGTAACAATGTTGTACCTTTGTGACGTGTTTTCACTAATAAAATCAAATGTAAACAAAAAACTATTTTTTTATTGTATACTACAAGAAAAGGCCTTTCCAATGATGTATTACACAACATATCTACCAATTTAATAATCAATCAAGAAGTAATGCAATATCAAAAGCAGTGATTTGCCTGTTTGCGCGTGACCTATAAAGCCAAGTGCAGACACGCGGGATTATGACCGGCTCGATATGACCATTCTAACTGCGCTAAAGGGTGTGGATTCGATTCCCACCCAGAGAATATGTTTTCGTTAACATATTTTGTACAACATTGTGATGACTGCCGCGTTGGACATCTGTAACACAAGTGGAGTCACAAGTGCGCTGCCAGCTCTAACCCCCGCTACTTAGTATACTTATGTAGCATCTCCCCCCCGATAATAATTTTACGTACAGTCAGCGTCAGATCAAGTTACCCTTCATCAGTGGAAAAAAAGTACCGTGTGTACCTGCACCAAAATTTAAGAGTTAGGGTATGGCGTTTACAGCTCGATATGATTGTGTTATTTGTTCATAACGACAGACGACAGACGGTGCCACTGTCATCCACTACCTCATGGCTTGTGGGTAGCCCTGCGAGTATGTGAGTCTTGGGAACAGACGACAGATGGTGCTACTGTCATCCACTACCTCATGGCTTGTACGTAGCCTTGCGAGTGTGAGTCTTGGGATCAGACGACAGACGGTGCTACTGTCATCTACTACCTCATGGCTTGTAGGTAGCCCTACGAGTGTGAGTCTTGGGATCAGACGACAGATGGTGCTACTGTCATCTACTACCTCATGGCTTGTAGGTAGCCCTGCGAGTGTGAGTCTTGGGATCAGACGACAGACGGTGCTACTGTCATCCACTACCTCATGGCTTGTAGGTAGCCCTGCGAGTGTGAGTCTTGGGATCAGACGATAGACGGTGCTACTGTCATCCACTACCTCATGGCTTGTAGGTAGCCCTGCGAGTGTGAGTCTTGGGATCAGACGACAGACGGTGCTACTGTCATCCACTACCTCATGGCTTGTAGGTAGCCCTGCGAGTGTGAGTCTTGGGATCAGACGACAGACGGTGCTACTGTCATCTACTACCTCATGGCTTGTAGGTAGCCCTGTGAGTATGAGTCTTGGGATCAGACGACAGATAGACAGACGTTTCTCATCTGTTAGTGGACATTTTCATGGGGCAGGTCGACCCTAAGGGATCTTTTGTACCCCCCCTATCTTTTGCGCTCCTACTTACGAAAAATTCGTTTCATCAGCGTCACGATGTCTTTCGAATTGAAGTGCTTGTAGTCTTCTGGTTTAGGATAAGAGTTACCTAGAAGGCACATTCTGCCTCTGGTTAGTGATTTCACATTAAAGGTGTTCTATGGTTTCAGTCTCCTCCGTGAATGTCTTCGGGTAGAGCCATAATATAAATATCCTCCAACCGATTACGGCTATGGCGGCCAATATCAACGATCAGCTACTTACGCAGGATATATTATTGCTTAAGTGGCTGATTTTACTTGATAAAATACTAATAAAAGAGACGACGCATGTGTGCCTCTTTAAAGCAACTAAGCATGCAAAGGTTTACATTGCAGTCTTCACACTTCCAGACGGTGGACACATCTTTGCCATTCATGGCACACAATTTACAGCGTGACCTTGTCTTCCCAGTCTTGGCCGGAAAGTGCATCGGTGTTGCTGCGATAGCTCGCGGAGCAATAGGTCGAAACCTTTGAATTATTTCATCGGCTAACTTTGTCCGAAAATTCCTGGCGGAAACTTTTGTCTTATGACAAAACATAACGTGTGCGTTATGAATTGATACATTCAGTAGCCGCCTGAAAAGTTTTTTGTACCACACTTGAGTACGTATCCTTTCCACTGGAAAGGCCTGCAGTAACTGATCCTTCTTGTCGACCCCCCCCCCATGGCAAGGTTATAATCAAGTACAACCTTGGGTTTATACTTGTAATAGCCATATTTTTCCTTCCCCCCCACCTCCGCTTTATGAAATTTGGAGATTAAGGACACTACGCTGGCGTCCTTCCAGACGACTATGGACAGGTCCGACGTCTGGCTAAAGGCCACTTCTCCCGTGCGCAAATTGGTCTTATTTTTATTTTTTTAAAAATCTGGCACAAATTCCCTATTCACTCGCAGGGTTCCCATGGTGTCCGTTTTTGCCGCCTTTAGGGTACGAGACAACAAAGGACTATTATAGAAGTTGTCCATCACCAGGGTATGGCCAAGGTGGAGCAGTGGACGGACCAAAGAATACACAAGTTTGGAAGTTGCCCCCTCAGCCTCCAACGATTCGCGAACTTCGTCAGTTTCAGTCGGTTCCTTTCCACAGGTAACCCGTTCTTGACTCACAAGCTCGTAGCTTTTTATACCTACCCGAGCAGCTTTGGTGTTAATTAGCTGGGCAAATGAAAGTCTCCCTTTCCAAAGCAAAAGAGACTCGTCTATTGCAATTTCTTGCTCCGGTAGGTATAAAGAGCTAAACTTGTTATTCAAGTGGTCGATTATGGGCTGAATTTTTGCCATCTTATTGGTGGTACCTGTGGAAAATGTCATGTTATTTACAATATGTAGGCACTTTTTAATTAATTTGAACCGACTGAAACTCATCAAGTCTGCGAATTGCCCAATTTTTAGGTATGGGTACCGAGGCCTCCAGTACTCTTCCTCTACGGGTATTGGGATGGTGCTTTGAACCATTATAATGGCAAAAAAGGTCCACATTTCCTCCACCGTTACTGGAACCCATTTTTTAAATGTAGAATTTTGTTTAGGTCCTCCGCATATCGGTTTGTCTCCGAAACAATTAGGGACAGAATGTCTCTGTCCCAAATTGTTTCGAAGACGTCCCATGGAGTCATGGCATCTAAGGAAATCGTGGGTCCACTTTTCCCCGTATAAACTTCCCTTTGCCGGTCCCTGCAGTTTATGACCTCCACTACCTCCGGCGGAAGGTCTTCTACCACTGCACAGTTGCTGGTGGGTTGGTTGGAGGCTCATCTTCTTCGACATCGCTTCCGTAGTTCCTGCTATGTTCCTCTCTTTCCGTTTCGTCTTCATGATCGTCTTGAAACAACAAGTTACCTTTTGTAAACATAATATACAAAATAATAATACTTTTTTCTATTTATTTATTGGTCTAAAACAGTTCCTGGATAAATATTTTATATTCGAGCAGTTCGATAATCACGTTTTAACACGTAATAATTAGTAATTTTAAGTAAGAAAATTGATGCACCCCCATTACCGGTAGACATGCCGTAAAGAAATTTAATAAAAACATGATAATATCGAATGTTATGATGATATTACTTTTCCCTTACCTTATTTATTAGATAAACTATGTCAAAAATAATACCTTACCTTCCAAATCTAAATATTTGACACAAAACTCAACACTTTTCTGCGAAAGCACTTTGACGTTTGTCATTGAACAAAACCATCAACTTCAACATTTATTTTTTAATTATTCTTGCTTGATTTATTGCAATGGAATATAGAAATATACGTTCCATTTCATCCTTTAGTGTTTAAAAATAACAAATATTAATAAGTATAACGGAATTCAGCTTTAAACCACAGATTAGTACGCGGTGACGAAAAAGGTAGATATCTACCGTTGGTGTCGTTAAGGGTTTTTAAAAAAAGGTAGATATCTACCGTTGAGTCTTTTATTAACCTCTAAAATAAATGTGTGGTAGACACATGAGACTCGTTAAAACATATACGTTCAGGGTAGCAGTTACGTTCGTCAGACCTTAACGCATTCCCAAATAAACACTATGGTATTACGATTGAATTATTAAATGATTTGATTTCGAATATCGAGTTGGCTAGCAGCTGTTACTTCGTCAACATTTTTCTTTTGCCTATCAACCTCAAAAATCAAGGATGTATCGTCAGCAAATAACACTATCTCACATAGATCATTGGTATAGTAAGGAAGGTCATTTATATAGATTAAAAAGAGCAAGGGCCCCAATATAGAGCCCTGGGGCACACCCATGGTTAGAGGGGCGCCAGAAGAGTTAGTTCCATTGACATTGACCTTCTGAATCCTATCTGATAAGTAAGATTTGATTAGACTTAGTGAGGTGTCTATGACACCGTAATGCTGTTACACTATATACCTTTTTACTTATACTTCTAGCCTAATTTAGTTTTTATAAACCTCTAATAAATGTGTGGCAGACACATGAGACTCGTTAAAACATATAAATTCAGGGTCGCAGTTACGTTCGTCAGACCTTAACGCATTCCCAAATAAACACTATGGTATTACGATTGAATTATTAAATGATTTGATTTCGAATATCAATTTGGCTAGCAGCTGTTATCCCTGGCAGCGAAGATTATAAAGTAATATAGGAACATTCTGACCTTCCTGTTGGATTCCTTCCTTGACCGGATTCCTATTTGGACACTGTACCTCCAGGACTATCTGTGGGGTTTTCCCTGGCAGTGGTGAGGCATCCAAGCTACGGCCTGCAAACCATGCGGTCCCTTCCTTCCCTGGAAAACGATCAAATCATGGAAATTATCCCTCGGCCACGGTGAAACGATATGAATAACACAGAACAGTAATAATTTCTTCCCTGAGACAAAGACTTTAGGTTAGGACTGGACTCGATGGAAGGACATCTGATTGAGGTTAACTCATCACATGGACACGAGGTGGTCCTGGTGGATATTTACCTAGATTAACTCCATCCTACGTAGATATGGGTTAATCCCCGCCTCTTCCCAAGGGTGTACTGACATGTAGAAGTAGTGTTTGCTGCAAAGTAAAAGAAATTCCAGTAAGAATTCTATGTCACGATATTCTCCACATGTGCTAACTTTCACCGAGGTACATACCGGCGGCTCCTTCAACTCCCTCAGGTAATCCTTGATATCATCCTCCTCATGAGGCTGATGTCTTCGTTATCCTTCCACCAGTAATCACAATTTTAGGGCTCCGCCCTTTGAGATCCGTCCTCAGGTACGACGACAGACCAAAGCAAGATGGCTCCTCCCAATCCTTCTACCAGAACGAGACAGAACCAACCACACACTTAACCACGAACATGGGAGAGAGAAAGAGCCGACGAATCCGTTGTGTTGCTACGCTCAAAACATTTGCGATTAGACAATTCACAATTTCTGATAAATTTTACTAGATAAAATAAAGAAATGTGAATTGAACCCTATGTAATTAATATTATTTGATTTAATAGAAACACATCGAAAAGAAGAAATTATTAGAAGAACAAATTATTTCCTAAATATTAAACCACGATATTTTCTTAGCGCCCTCTAGCGCTTACCAGCAGAAGTACCTAATCGGTTTTCCAATTAACAAAAGTTGACGCTAATAGATGGCGTTACTTGACAGATTCACATCCAAATAAGACCAAAATAATACTGTCTTAAATATTTTAGATTTTACAAAATGCCTGGTTACAGTCAAGATCAAAAAGTAATGTAATGTAAAAAAAAATTGCAAGTTCCCATGATCCTCTCTTCGAAATCACATAATATAGTCACTTCCATAAAAGCACGACGCAGTAGTATTGGTACATACTGCTTGACACGTGCTTCTTGAGACCTCGATCGTACGTCACCGCAGAACTGTACGACGCCTGAACATCCTCTATGTAACTGGAGTAATCCAGTTTAAATCTCCTCTCTGAGGCGCGTTGGATAAATCCTGAGATACCATCCACTAGAATAGAATCTAGTCTCATGGGGTCGTTGCGCTCAACGGAGGGAACTGTAGTGAGATGTTTAGGCGTGAGGTCTGGTTTCCTGACTGGTGCAGGTGGAAGGATCTTCGGGGTAGTTTAGACTGGGGCCGAAGCCTCAGTAGTTAGTTCATCTGGCATCAAGCATAGCGTAGCATCTAGACTCAAAATTACAGTGGGGTTCTCATATTGCAGCCCTTGCAGGGAGACTTAGTCTTATTTTTTTGGCTGCATATGCAGTCAAAAAAATAAGACATCTGACCGATATTGGGGCAGCCAGACTTGTGTATTTCAGTTATTTCCATAGCGTTATGTCTTATGGTCTGCTGTTATGGGGCTCTGCGGCTGATATTCAAGCTATTTTTGTGCTACAGAAACGAGCTGTCAGGGCCATATACGGACTTAGACCACGAGACTCGCTTAGAAACTTGTTCAAAGAAATTAACATTTTAACATTAGCATCACAGTACATCTTTGACTGTATTATGTATGTTTATAAAAATTTAGAAAACTTCCCTCGAAAATCCGACAACCATAACCTAAATACTAGAAATAAACACAAGCTTGCTGTTTCACATCTCAGACTTCATAAGATTGGTAATTCATTCGTAGGAATGAGTATTAAAATATTTAATAAGTTACCACAAAAGCTTGTTGATTTACCAATGCCCAAATTTAAAACACATGTTAAAAATTATTTAATGGCAAAAGCCTATTATACAGTTAATGATTACTTAAATGACAAGAATTTGTGGAAATGATAAACTGTTCGCCTACACCCATGACACTACTTAAAAAAATTTGGTGATTAAAAAGAGTAACTGGCGAGTTTCTTGCCGGATCTTCTCGTCAGAATCAACTTTCCGATTCCGGTGGTAGAATCACATTATATTTATTCATTTCTTAGTATATTTTTTGTATCGACATATATGTTTAATAACATGTATAATATACATAGCTATAATTTATATTTTTCATGTATGACGATTTGTAAGAGCTGTATATAAGCCTATGCAAATAAAGCACTTTTGAATTTTGAATCATATGGCATCGCAGGCTTACCTGTGCCTCTTCTTTAGAAACCTACTCGAATTTTTCCTTGAATGTGATTATGTTTTGAGTTGATCGCAAACTTCGCTTAAACCTTAAATATAACTAGATAGAGTTTTGCGGGCAATTTCATTTTGTCTGTTACTCTCTGTAACGCTTTATTGTTGGACAATTTCACAGTACTTGCCAGCCTTGTCTAAAGTTTCCTTTTTCTGAGCCTGCAGATTTCACTCCTCAGTTGTTTTATATAATGTCACGTACGTGTAGTGGTTAACCCTTTTTAAGGCAGAGGGAATATTTTTACCACCATACTATTGCCAATGTAAAAAATAAATAAAAGAAGCTATCGGATTTTGTCTATGGCAACAATTTCCGTATTGAAAATGGCAACATATTTTTCTTATAGACAGTGACAGGTCGCCATATTACTTTTTTGATTTGCGATGTCAGCCAGTTGTAAAACAATGAAAAATCTAAACTTGTAACAAATCTTAATAAATCTTCGATTTTTGTGATTTGGAAACGGTAAGTTGTTCTAAATATTGTTTATTAGTGTTTATTCTATATAAAAAGATACATATTTTTATCCTGGGTCTTGGGATATTTTAGATACATGACTTAGTTGTGGTGGTAAATATATTCCCTTTGCCTGTTTGTTGCAGATTTTTTCAAATATGGTTAAGGGTAAAGTTCTCAACGATTTGCAAATAACCCACGCGTTAGAAGAGATTTTTGGCCTTCCTGATGATCCTTCTCAGTCAGACGATGATTTGCAGTCAGATGAAGAAGAAATACAGTACAGTACCACGAAACTTCAAAGAATTCTAGAGGATTTAGACAAACCTAGCCAAGGAATTCTACCACAATCACCCGATCCACCAAGTAGTCCTGTTGAATGTCTCTCTCCCCAATCATTCCACAGCGAAAGTAGTGGTGCAGCAACTGTTGAACTCCCACGAAGTCCTCTTACGAAGTCATCTTATACAGATCATCCTAGACGTGATACAGGACTCCAAGTTTTACCTGTGTCTTCAAATCAACAGGCTGCAGAGCCTAGGACACAATCGCCACGTCCATCACCTCAGTCATCTCATACAGATCGCCCTAGAAGGGCAACAGGAGTCCAAGTTCTACCCGTGTCTCAACAGGCCGCAGAGCCTAGAACACTATCCCCACAGAATGTTTACGCAGATTCAGAAACAGATGATTCCGACGGAGACGACGAAGTATGGAAAAAAACCAAGTGGACAACATATCGACCCACTCCATCTGTTTATGATGAAATCCCAATGGGACCTAAACATATGTTTAGCAGCCGCATAAGGCCGGTAGTATTATTTGAAAAATTCTTTACGGACGATGTCTACGACTCGATCGTATTCCAAACAAATTTATACGCCGAGCAAAGCAATGCGGAAGGATGGACAGCCTTAGACAAAAAGGAACTAAAAGCCTTCTTAGGGATTATAATAATTATGGGATACAATATTCTTCCGTCCATTGATCTTTATTGGTCATCTGACCCTGGTTTCAGAGTTGATGAGATAGCTGAAGTTATGACTGTAAAGCGTTTCAAGAAAATATTACAATGTTTTCATCTCAATGACAATTTAGGACAACCAGCGAATATTACCGACAAACTTTATAAATTACGACCATTATTAGATTCCATCAATGAGGCTTGCCTGACGAATGCTAAGGCATCTTCTTCGCAAAGCATTGACGAATCCATGATCCTGTTTAAAGGCAGGTCTTCAATGAAACAATACATGCCACTAAAACCTATAAAGAGAGGCTACAAGGTGTGGTGCCGCTGCGATAGCTATACCGGATACCTATAAGAGTTCTACCTTTACACAGGAAAGTCAGAAACTGGAACAGAGGAAGGTTTAGGATATAAAGTTGTAAAGACATTGACAGAAAAGCTAATTGATAAAGCACTGGAAGAATATCACATTATTGTCACATTTGACAATTTCTTCTGCGACTATAATTTATTGCAATATCTATATGAAAACGGCATTTATGCTACTGGAACCGTGAGAAGACATAGGAAAAATCTACCTGGACTAGTAAAACAGAAATTGAAACTTGAAAAAGGACAATATAAATGGAGAGTGAAAGGTAATGTAGCTTTCATAGTCTGGCAAGACAGCAAAGAAGTGTTGTTACTAACAAATGCATTCCACCCAAAAGTGGATAAAACCACAATAATGCGGACACAAAAAGATGGCTCGAAAATGGCAATTGAATGTCCATTAGCTGTAAAAGAGTACACCAAAAGGATGGGCGGTGTGGATCGCTTCGACCAAGTCAAAAGCACCTATTCTGTTGGCAGGAGGAGTAAAAAATGGTGGCTGCGTATTTTCTATTTTCTCCTTGACACGAGCATAACAAATGCATATTTGTTATATTGCCAAAATGAGAATGTGACTAAATTGAGTAACCTGGAATTCCGGGTCTCTATTGCTAGAGGTCTGATCAGTGGCTTTACAAGCAGAAAACGTCGATCTGGTCCTGTTAACTACGTATGCAAAAGAAAAGCAGTTTTGTCGGAGAATCGCCAATAGGCTTTACATGTTATAGCTGAAGAAATTCGTTATACAAACGTTGGAGACCACATGCCCGCTGAATTACCTTCGTATAAACGATGCAGAATGTGCAGCACAAAGATAAAAGATAAACGATCAAAGATCATGTGCGAAAAATGTGGGGTTCCACTCTGCATTACACCGTGCTTTAGTGCATTCCACAAGAAATCTTGAATCTGCACAGGCAAAGGGAACATTTTTCCCACCACGTTTTTTTTATTTTTTTTCAAAAAAAAAATCATTAAAAACAATAAAAAACCCTTTCTGAATATATAAAAAGTTTTATTATATCATCACTAGTTCCTTATGGGTTTTAAGCCATGAAGAACTTTCCTTGGACAAACTTCACTAATGATGTCCAAATTCACAAAACTTAACATGAAAAGGATACAGTGGGTCCACTGTGGAATGTAAGCTCGCAATAATTAAGAATAAAAATATTAAGATATAATATAATATTATGAACAAGAATCTCCAGCTGTTTATCTTCCGGTAATGGTGATTAAAGTCTGTTATATAAACATCACAAAGTGTGCGTGACCTAATTACACCTAATAACCTATAGTAAATTGGATCAAACTCTTCCAACAACAAATCCTTTTATTCACTCCAAGGAGATACTTGTGTTCGGATTCCCCTCAACCATAACCTTGATCACAAAATAATTAAGCAGAGGAGTTAAATAATTTTTCATCCGAAACACCATAAGCCAATTGAAGTTCACCAACCCTTTCTAAAAATGATCTTGGGTCCGTAGTACCATTAAATCTCAAATTCCATTTAGACACATTTTTATCACCAGAACACTCAACAACCGCGTGTTATCACTACCCTGTGATCCAATATAAACGCTTTCAAGTTTTTGGAATGACTGATCATTTATTTCTGACAAAACAACCTTTTCTTGAATAAAACGAAACAGCCTATAAAAGAGATGACAGCACAAAGATTGACTCCGTCTATAGCACTGGAGTGAGTGTACAACCTGCTGCAGTCATCTTTCAACTCGTTAAGTTTTTCACTAACTGTACCAAAATGTTAGTGCTAAAGGCCGACAAGGGAAACGCCACTGTAGTAATGAATACTGTAGACTATGTCTGCAAAATAGGCAATTTGTTGTCCGACAGCAGCGTGTACAAACCAGTGTCCTATAACCCCACGGCCAGTCACACGACGCATTCGGACCTTGATACAGAAGCACAGACATTTTCCCGGATGACGAGTACAATACTCTTTATAAGCCGAAGGTTGCGCAACCACCCAAACTATATGGACTGCCTAAAATTCACAAAAGCAACATTTTTATTATTATTTGATAGAAATGGAGTGAGCCTTGCGTCTCATTGGAGCTAATAGGAGAGCTTTTGATCTGCCGAGATCATGTGTGCTCCTAGGTGCCAGCTTCTGCAGCGGTGTAGCGCTATGCACTCGTCGAGGACGAAAATAATCGTTTCCTCGTCCTCGCGACAGAATCTGCAGATTTTGGTATCTGAAAGGCCCATGTTGTGCAAGTGCTTGTTTAATTTGCAGTGCCCCGTGAGGGTCCGAGTGAGTACCCTAACATGTCCTCTACTCAGTTTTATTATTTCTACTGCTCGTTTCTGATCGAACGCCTGTATCAATGCCTTAGACTGTTCTAGTCGAGGTAGTCTTTTTCAAAATTCAGTGCTTTGCTTATGCTCCCATTCTTTTAACTCGAACTTGACCATGCAGGCTGGAACGCCACTTATTGGTTCCGGTCCGAGTAGTGGGCGACTTCGTTGCCTCTGATATTGCAGTGTCCCGGTACCCAAATCAGATTTACGATGTTGGCATTGCCAAGCTGGTTTAGGAGTAGAACACACTCGCTAATGAGTTAAAAAGCAACATATCATTGCGTCCTATTATTAGCCAGATTGACTCTTCGACTTATGACTTGGCGAGACATGTTGCTGAAGTGGAACCATTATTGGGGAACACACCGTCATACGTGAAAGATTCCTATCACTTTATGGACATCGTGAAGAGTATTAGGTTGGAACTAGGTGACACGATGGTGAGTTTCGACGTAGAGTCGCTTTTCACGAATGTACCATTTAGGGATTGCCTCGAGGTGATAAAGGATAAACTGTGCGATGCGGAGATGCCGAAGGAATATATTGCTTTGATAGAGAACTGTTTGGACGGAAATTATGTCCTCTTCAGGGACCAGTTTTACCTCCAGATCGTTCACAGATCACCCCCAATGGATGCCGTATGAGTACCGCTTTCTTCTAATTTCAACGTGTCAACTTTAGGCGGTAGGAAAGGGAGAGGGAGACGTAACACTCGCGACGTGATTGCCTACAAAGACAGTCGGTCTAGTAGTGATGTGACGAGTAAAATAACTTTTAATCAATGTCGATAACCTAATATATAATTTTATTGATTATGAAAATGATTTTAACAAGAACTTAACTAGACTTTCAATCTATGCTGTTTAAATTAAACTACCGTCCTCTACATACAAAATATGCTGTAATAGTGAGTGAAATTAAATTTAACAAGTTTTATTAAGTTACGAAACGTTGATTTAACAGTATATTTAATAAAAGTTTAATTATTTTATTTATTTGTTGTACTTAATGCCGGAAGACGTTTTTTGCCACTCAACCATTAAGATAAGCTTAAGTTTGTTGATGGTATGAGAGAAACAATACTAAAACTACAAGTAGAATAATATAAATATACAATTAGATAACAACTTTTTTTATGTTATATGCGGCAGACGAGCAGACGGCTCACCTGATGGTAAGCGATTGCCGCCGCCCATGGAGCAAGTCGAGCAATAATAGAGTAGGAATAAAAGCACCAATGAAATTAAAAATATATTTATTAAAATATTCACACAAGATACAATAACATTTATTGGTTTTTAAAATGTACAAGTTTAGTATACACCCTCGTCACTGCAGCATTTGGATTTGACTTTCTGGTAAGGTACAGTAATCTTATATCGATGTATTTTTCCATGACACTTTTAGCCAAATCAATTAGATGATTGCTCTCATGATCGAATTGATGGTTGTGAATTTGGGGAAACAAGTCTTCATTTATAAAGCTTTTTAAAGTTTGTGTTATCAGCAGTAATTTATCTTTGTAATATAATTTAGAATTTTGAGGGTCTTTTTTCATGTATACTCGTATAGTTTTTTCACACCTTCTGCATATTTTTATTACTGTATGAGACGGATAGATCAGCCCACCTGCATCTCGAACAAAAATTAAACTTGCTGGTTTTTGATTCAGTGAAACCAATGCTTTCACACATTTATTGCATTTGATGGCTCTTATTAAATAGTGAACGACAGCTCCAGAAATGTTTTCTATTATGCTTTCTGAGAATTGTGACAACGTCATGTACTGTAAGGCTTCAACAAATGGATCTTGTACAGGAGCTTGAACTTCACACGAATCTCCTTTTTCTGTGGTTAAGTTTATGCGCTTAACAGCTGACGTACAGTACAATATAGAAATATTTTCGAGGGAAACACAATTGCCAGTATTGGCTTCTTGCAATTCTACATGTACCAAAATTTTTCGGTATATTCCATGAAATTGTTTTGCAGTCGGATTGTCATTTGCGCCTCCACGAGATCTTACGTTACAAAAAATGAGTTCGATGTGATCTTGACTGATTCGGTGAAAAGAAATATATGGCACGCAATTTTCTTCTATTAAATTTAAATATAAAAATTTTACACTTTCTATGCAGACGCATAGACCCACAAATCCAGTATGCCTGGGAGAATCTACCAGCTTGGTCAATTTTTTTTTATAATTTGTGGTCAAAGACATTAATTTATTTTTGCAATATTTGAGTTTATTTAATATGAGCTTCGAATTTTCTTTATTTATGGCCCTTTTTAAATCGTAGCCATAAACTTTCGAATCCAATATGTCAAATACATCTTTGATTGTAAGCAAAAAGTCGGCAGTGGCTTCTACTTTCTGAAATTGCGGTAATTTTAATGTGTTTTTACAAAATTTAAGAGCTAAAGCCACACTTCTACTGAAAAGTTGCAAGTTCAAGTTCTACTGGAATGTAATGACCCGCCACATAGCGCCACCACCTCAGAGACATTTGAGTGAGCATGACTACTTAGGTTCCCCTCATAGGTCACAAAGAGTAGTAGTTACTTAATCCAATACTAATAAACTGAAGGACGAGGTGTACAATTGATGATTAAACGAACTTCGAGAAGTGAAGTTCTATCATAATTATACGAATCATTTCGTCCGAAGAGATTAGTTATTTACTGGTAGTAACGCATAGGTGTCACCACTATCCACTGTGTTTGAGGGTACTTGAAAGCGAAATTGAAAATATTTTATAATTTATATGTAGGGTAGTTTATGTTTTCCTGTCTTTCGATAATTGAACTAGCCCTCATTAAGTTGAGTGAGATTATTACACTAGTTTATATATTTTATTGGGTTCATTGGGAGGGAGGGTTGTTATACTAATCTCTTCGGACGAAATGATTCGTATAATTATGATAGAACTTCACTTCTCGAAGTTCGTTTAATCATCAATTATACATCACATTTCATCCGAAGAGATTAGTTATTTACTGGTAGACTTTGAGAGTGTAAACAATAGAAAATTGTGAAATAAAAACCAAAGTTTATATTAGTCAATGTGTGTACTTTTGTTAAATCACCAGTAACATGAGTACGTAATTATTCTTATAATAATTAACACCAGTTACAATATTCATTAGTACAATTTGTGGTAACATAAATTAGAAACGTTTTCCGTTAAATAATAGATTTTTAGATATACATCGTAATTTATAAATTGAATCATGTACACATACGTTTTAACTATCAATTACAGCTCTTGCTAGAGACAGATTATCATTGTATATTATATTTCTATTATAGAATTTGGCAAAGGTGTTAGAACTGCCACTCCAGCCGGCGGTTTTCCTTATGGCATCAATATTGACACCAAGCGAATGCGCGCGCGACGCAGCCGCGTGTCGTGTGCTGTGCGCGGAGAAGACGCTCACGTCGATCCCGCATTCGCTTAGTGTCCTTTTGATCCACCGGCTGAGAGTCTGCGTACCTACTTTCTTATGTGGCTTATTAAGCCCTATAAATAAAAGGTTCGATTGGCGCAATGATTGGGTTTTGCTAATATAGCTGACTAACGACTGCGCCGGGCATACGGATAGTTTGTCTCTAAAAAACGGTAGATAAATAATCGGCTGTTTAGCTCCAGGACGAGAAGTCTTTAATATATCTGGAATCTTAATTATAATTTGAGCACTACTCTGTTCAATGTTTGATAGGTTGATCTTTGAAATAGTCTGAATTCTTTGGGCTGAGGTTAAAGCGATTAGAGTAATGGTTTTTCTAGAAAGATCATTGAGAGATATACTTTCGTTGGGATACCAACTGCCTAGGAGGTCAAGAACGCGATTAGTATCCCACGTAGCATTATACTTAGGAAGTGGTGGTCTTAGGCGGAATACGCCTTTTAAAAATCTTTGAATTCGGTCATCTTTTGAAATGTTTTGCCCTAGCAATAATGCGAGTGCAGAACGATATGAATTTAGGGTCTCGTATTGAGAACCATTATGAAAATTTTCGGTTAGGAAATATATAACTGTTGGAATTGAAGCATTAAAAATATCTATCCCTTTTGGTTGACAGAAGGCCCACCACTTCCTAAGGCAAACATCGTATTGCTTAACAGAATTATTGGACAGGGAGGCTAACATAATGTCTAAGGAAGACGTCGGCAAACATCGTCTGGATAGCGCGCTCCGGATAAGATTCCTGCAGCCAGGGTAATCGAGGCGTGCATCTGACGGCCCGACGAACTGCAATGAGATATTATAGCGTTATCGTTAGGCGAGAAAGTTATCATCTCTGAGCTGAGCAGATCCATAAAAATAGGGAACCAAGGCTGAGTAGGCCATAGCGGGACTACCCTCCTGAGACCCAGGACCCCAAAAGTTGTAGGATCTTCGTGATTTTTAGAATAGTGGTTGAAATTGATACCAAGATTACGAGAAAAATATGGAAAAAAATCCCCTCCCCCCAGAAACCCCAGAATAGGGGGTATCACAGGTGATACTATGGGATCGAAACAGTATTAAAAGGCACAAAAAATATTGAATATTATTTTAATCAGACTTTTAATCAACCTTAAACATTAACAAAGTAATCTTAATAATTAATCATGTTTGGTATGAAATTCAAAAAAACAATTGCGGTTAACATTGAAACATAAAAATATGTTACAATTAGAACATTTTACGAAAGTTAACTGGCTGCATTTATCGAGTCTACATTTCGATCGATTGTTTTGGTTACCCTTCACGCATACTGGTAAGTGTTGAGCTTCTTTTAATCTTTTAGCTTCATGGGGAAGAGGCTGTACGAGCCTACGCTTCCGGTTTGAAGGTAGGGCTACAATATCCTCCTCCGGCTCTGAGCATACTCCAGGACTATTGGTACCACTTCGAGGACTATTACGGGAGATGCGACGCAGCGAAGGACTTGGGCATGACTCTGGAGCAGAAATTTGAGTTCCGTAGATTAAATGCTTGGCTAGATCCATTTTGAAGTCAAGATACTGTTTAATTCTTTTCCGTGGCAATCCAAACTTGGTCGCATCTTCTCGGTATTGAATCCATCCAGCAGCAGCAGAAAAATCAAAGAAGTGATAAATTGCTCGTACAGTCCATTTACCAGTTCTGCCTCGCATGGGGTATTTGCCGATGATTCGGTCTAGAAGGTCAATACCTCCCATGAATTGATTGTAATTCCTTATCGCGACTGGCTGCGGAACTTCGAGGTAACGTTTATCCTTTTTGCACCAACGTCGGCAAGTGCCCAAGGGTTCCACTGCAGTCTCAGATGAAGCAAGATGAATTGGCTTGCTGTCTAGCCATTTTACAACTGCAACTAATTTGTCTTGTCTGACAACACAATCGAAACTTCCTCTCCCATCTTTCTTTAGTTGATTATCAGTTTTAAGTAAAGGCTTGACTCTTTTTTTCTTGGTGTTGGGCCTTTGGTACTCAGGAACACGGCTTTTCATAAGTGTCCCTGTGGCGTAGATATTTCGGTTCAACAGTGTGTCCAGCAAAGGAATAGAGGTAAAATAACGATCCATATAGATTGAACTGTATTTAGGCAATGTGTCTGCCAGCTTTAGCACTACACGGCCGCCAAGATCAATTTTATCTGGCATGGGATACAACGCTGACTCCACACTGGTTCCCTGACCTTGATAAAGATATAAATCTAACGGGAGCCCATTAGGATTAGCTTGTATAAATACTTTTATCCCTTCAGGGTTAGGCTTTCCCTTGACAACCTGTTTCATCTTGCATTTTCCCGTGAATGGGATAATTTGCTCATCAATGGCCACATTTTGGCATCGCTCATTTTCTCGACAACCTTTCTCTATTGAAGATACAATAGGGCGAATTTTCCAAAACCTGTCGACTTCTTTCATATTTGGAGTGACTAACTGATCATCAACAACCTTAATTTTAGATCTCAATTGAAAAAATCGGTTGCGAGTCATAGCATTGGCTACCAATGTCACTCTGGTTTCAGCAGCCCAGAACATACGAATTCGAGGGAGCCCTAATATGCCAATAGCCATAGAAACCCCTATAAATGTTCTTATTTCTTCAGCATTTGTATTAAGAGACCTTCCCGTTCTCCGGACACTATTTATATTGGTGCAGTGTGCTATTGTTTCATAAAAACTTGGGTGAATATACCTGGAGAAATATTCATGAGTAGGTTTCACTATAACTGGATCAACGAGTGGTGGATCATCATATAGGTCACTAGATGTATTTCCAAAATTGTTGGTATGATCCCATCGCAAAGGACGATTTCTTGACCTTCTCGCAGCATTGGCACGTGCAATGGAAAGAAGCGGCTCCTCGTCAGAAGAATCCCAATCACTTTCGTCTAAAGGCCGAGGTATTACTTCCTCGGAAATATCGTCTTGCTCTAAATTTAAATCTTCCTCGTCTTCTTCATCTATATCTTCACACTCTGATTCATCTAAATTCATTAAACTTTGAACAATTTCACCATCCCGCAACCCTGAAAACGATACGATTTTTAGACGCGAGTGCCCAAAGTATCACCTATGATACCAAAAGGAATGTAGCAAAAAAAATAGTTTAATTGCATAATCTGAGCAATATAACTTCATGAATGTTTAGTATAATGATGATTCTAAATAGTTATAACAAAAAACACACGCAAATACAATATAAAATAATATTTACCTCTGCTCCAATTTCGTCTAAAGGCCGAGGCATGAGATGTATTTCTCACATTTTTTGTTTATGCGGCTAGCGAACAAATCAATATTAGGTGTTCCAAAGGTTTGAACTATGGATTCAAAAGCGTGGTTGGCCAGTTCCCACTCAATATCGGGATGAACTTTGCGCGATTGGGCGTATGCTATTGAATTATCCTTAGACCTTATGTAGGATGCAAATATAAACAGGTTGCGGCTTTCGCACCACTGCCAAATTTGCTTAGATACATGTGTGAGGTGAGGGTATTGAATTCCTCCCATTCTATTGACGTACGATATTGCTGTAGCATTATCCAGTCGCAGCAAAATTTGGCAGTCGTACAATTCTTTAGCAAATACTTTTAAAGCTATAAAAGCTGCTAAGAGTTCCAGATAATTTATATGAAAGTGTCTTTCACTGTTAGACCACTGGCCGCTAGCTGTCTCACCTCCGCAAGCTGCCCCCCACCCCGTAGTCGAGGCATCTGAATAAATTTCAATGCGATACTCGTCGTGTCTTATACGGTGGGTGGCGCAATTAATTTTTCCTAACCACCAGTTAATATCTGGGAACAACGACTCTGGAATGTCCATGAAGCTATCATAATCGTCATTAGATATTTGCAGGTTAAGAAATTTGCACCGTTCCATTTCTTTGGTGTATAACCAGCCATATTCAATGGCTGGACACGCGGACACCAGTGACCCTACGAACTGTGCAAATTGTCTTATTTTACAGCGTTTTAGCTGGAGGACTTTTTGTAATTCCGATTTTATGCGCACTCTCTTTTCGGCAGGTAAAGTGACTTGACGACTGCTTGAATCAATTACCATTCCTAAAAAATTACATGAAGTGGATGGTGTAAGAACACTTTTCTCATAGTTGATTAGAAAACCAAGGGAAGATAATAAATCTTTCGTTACCTTAACCCTTAATTTGGCAAAGAAAAAAATTTAATAAAACCGTTTTTTTTTAATTGAAAATGTTTATTTCATAGATAAGGCAAATAGAAAAAAATTACAAAAAAAATCTGAAAAGCGTAGTTTTCCTGAAAACTTATGTATGCCACAACATACACTGCCAATATGTCAAGACTACATATTGTAAATATGTTGTATGCAGGGGCATACATTACCAATTACTGTGCTGACTAGATATGAAAAAAAAAACACGTCATATTTTGAATATTTAGTATTTATTATTATTTCAAAAAAACATTACAAAGAATTACGTTAGTTTATGGTATTGCAGTTGACAATTACGGGAATTTTTGCCTGTAACAAAACAAAGGCGGACTTGGCACTTCATACATTGTACAACTGTCAGTTTGGAGCACAGTCGACATCTCCCTTGACTGGTTGTTGTCATAAAATGACCAACGTTGTCATACCGTGACATTTCGACGGGACTGGCTTGTGGTACTCGTTTTTTGGTGCCTTTGATACCACTTTCAGACCGCTGATATTTTTTGAGACCCTCATACAACTCGAATCTAAAGTCCTTCAAGGGAATCGATTTCGACTTTGAATCTCGTCTGTGTAGGAGCCATGCATTATTTATGCATATATCTAGAAGTTGGGCAAATATGCCGATATACCATCTCCTTGTCTTGAACGGGGTTCTATATAAGGAGATAAGCATATCCGCCAAGTCAACCCCTCCCATCTGCTTGTTGTACTCCTTCACTATTTGAGGGCATTGTACGTCAATTTTAGTTTTAGTATCCTTGCAGTATCGTCTTATTGTACCCACTGGTTCAACGCCTACATAGGAACTTATCAACGTCACTGCTTTGTTATCATTCCACCGTACTGCCACCAAGCGGTTTTTGTTGCAAGTGACTTGAGCATAACTACCCCGAGGTTTCTTTTTCATTGTTTTCTCTTCAGGCAAAATTGCTTCTGCACCTCTCAACCTATTATTCCTGATAGTTCCTAGTCCAAAGATTCCATAATCTTCTCTCAGTATGTAGAACAACTCCGGGCAGCTAAAAAAGTTATCGCAGAAAATAAATGCCGGTTTAGATTTGATGCTTTTGCACAAGGCAATCACTACTTGCGCTCCAAATCCTACAGAGGCTTCTTTTTCTGTGAATGTATGAAATCGAAATGTGTCATCTCCTCCATACAAGACAAAATCGTAAATCATGCCCGACACTCCAGCGCGGACATAATTTTTGAATCCCCACTTAATGGGCTTATCTTTCATATATTGCCGACGCTTGCCCGCTTTTGTCCCTTTATATGGGATCATCATTTCGTCAATACTAAATCGTCTTTCGGATTCTTCGGCTAAACAATTTTCTCTTATTCTTTGCACTAACGGTCTCACTTTGTAGTACCGATCAGAATCTGCTACGTTGTTGTCCACAAAATGTAAATAGCGACGTATTTGTTGATATCGCTTCAGTGGCATCAAATCGGCCACCAAGTTGTAACGATATCGCAAACTCCAATAATCAGTGTAAGACGGCATGCTCACAACACCCATGATGATATGTATCGCTAAAAAGTCCCGTAATTCGTCTTCAGTCAAACCCAGAGCACGCCCAGTTTGAGATATTGCGTATGCGTTTGTTTCTTCAACAATATCTGCTATAATATCAGGAGAAAAAAACTTGTAGAAATACTGCAGGGGAGTAAGGATTGTAACGTCGCTGATAGGTTCCGATTCCTCTTCAATAGTAGCTATATGTCGAAACACAGCTTTTCTCCAACGACAGCTCAGAGTGAACTTTTTTGTTTGTCTAGGTCGTTTAGCAACATGAACAGTGGCACGTTGTGATCTTGTCTTTCTGGAATAACGCGATGTGGAGGAGGCATTAGCAGGCATGCGTGGTGTTTCCAAACCAGAGGGTGCATTGGCTGCAAGAAGTGTAGTGGTTGCAGGCGTTGCGGGAGTAGCAGGAGTTGCAGGTGTTGCGGGAAATGATGGAAGGTCACTCAATATTGGTACTTTACTACAATTTGGTTCTAGGGATGTGCTTGAATAAACAGTCTGAAAAATTGGTGTAAGGCGAACGTTTTCGCTTGGGGGGTCTTGATCGTCATCTAGAATGTTCAGTCTTTCTAACGAGCTGGGAATAGAGGGTGCAGAGGAACTTGATAAAGGAGTGTGCGCACGTATCTCGTCTTCACTATCTGAACGTTCACTATCATCAGAGGGTGCATTCTGAGTAGGGACAAGCGCTAAAATTCTACCACCACGAGTTGCAAGCTTTTGCTGCAGACAAAGAAAAAAAAATGCTAAAACACAAAGTAAGCAAAGCAAAACCCCAAAATTGGCAATGTATACCATGACATACAAATTAAATTAGGGGTATTTTACTACGAACTTAGCAATGTATGTCATGACATACATCGTGTTAGTACCCAAAATAAAACCATTAGAAATCGTAACAACTGCAAGCTTATTATTTCAATTATATAATCATAATATCAAGCATAGAATTCAGTCGTCTTACTTTTCCTAAATCGTGTATTTATCAATAAAATAATATAAATACCTTGGAGAGCACAGCTGAGGGCCGCCGGGTCGCCATTTTCGCCGACTAATGTCAAAATTAGTGATGCCAGGCACCTGTTTCTTATTTTATACTAAAAATAGTGAGTGTTGCAAATATATAAAAATATTTGTCTACGTCACTTTCGTATTTAATAAAACAAAATATTTTTTCAAAGTTGATGTATGTTGTGGCATACACTGTCAAATTAAGGGTTAATATTTGCCAGACATTGTTCGGCGTTTTTTCCAAAAACCAACTAATCTTCGAGATATAAAGTTGATAAAAAGCCTGCTGAGCGCAACAACCTAGTCACAGGTTTCATAATTTTAGTAAAAATAAATGGCGCTGTATTCAACCCGAACGGTAAAACATTAAATTCATAGGTTTTATTCTCAAAACAAAATCGCAAGAACTTCCGACTATTTGGATGATTTTTTATCAAAAAATATGCGTCTTTTAAGTGGAGGGTAGCCATATAACAGTTTTGAGTTACTAGTTTTATGGCCGTTCTCAAATCTTTCAATTTAAAATGACTAGTCTGAATAAATTTATTAAAACTTTTTAAATTTAAAATAAACCGTTTTTTGCCGTTTGGTTTGGGTATTAGAAAAATAAGTGAAAGAAACTGGTCATTGCGAGGTTGACATTCGGAGATTGCACCTAATTTTATCAAATTGTATATCTCTTCAGATAAATGATTTATTTCAGATTGAGAATAATAACGTGGGATTGGAGGTGAGTTTTGCGATACAGGTGAAGAAAATTCTATTGTGTAGCCTTTAATCCATGAAAGGATCGTAGGATCCTGTGTGATTAAAGACCACTGTTGATAAAAATCTGATAATCGACCTGCATACTTAACTCCACTTAGAAGCGACGTCGATTCAGAGGCGGAAGAGGAGGCTGGTGCTGAGTTGAAGACGTTCTGTATGCAGGCGCGTGCGGCAATGGCGGCGGAGGCGGCTGGCGCGGGGCTGGGTACGCGCGGTTCCGCTGCGCAAGCGGCGCCGCTCCTGGCGGCCTGCGAAGAGGAGCAGCGGCCTTGTGGTTTAAAGCGTGTGCGTTCAAAGGTTTTGTCTTCTTAGGCACCGTCGTTTTTGGAGGATCGACCTTCAAGTCAGCGCCGGATTTATTGACCGCTTTAGCTGATTTTATCGTCTCAGATAGCTGTTCGCCAAATAAGGAGGTATCAATTTTAGTGTTTTTCAAATGCTCTTGCGTATCATTTTTTACTGCAATCAGTATAAAATTTCGTCTCGTAACTGAGTCTCCATGATGAATATCGCATAATATACGTCCTATGTCCATAAGTTTTTGTAAAATATCATTATTCTTTTCCTTCGAAGAAAGATTTAAAGATATTAATTCTGTGAGACACGATATGGCACTCGACATTTCTTTCTGTTTATTTTCTATATCTTTATCCCGATTTAATATGCTATCATTTAACGCTGCTTTTATTTCAGGATTTATTGCAGGTGCGCCAACATGAAGGCAATTTGCAGGCAATGGATATTTGTTAATTAGATCTTTACGACACTCCTTGGACAATCCTTGAGTAGTTATGTGTTGAAATCTAGAGGCTATTTCCTTATGTGTCGGCGGGCCCCGCTTGATTGCAGAGGAAGGGTCGTCTCCAAGTATTTCTAAGATGTCGTCATCTAACTAGATAGTCTCGACGGTGCTGGGCACTATGGCGGAATTCGGATTAGTGTTATATCTGGTTGAGGTCTCTGGATATGGACCATTGTTATTCTGATCATCGATCTGGAGGATGAGAACAGTTTCCTCAGGCTCCTGAATTGTTTGTTGCATGTTTTCATCGGTAACAATATAATCACCGGGCAGTAGCTGGCCTTGTTCAGACGGCGGGTCTAAGACCTGATCTTCGTTTGCTATGGGCAATGGATCTTCCAGCGGTGAGCCAGGAGGAGGCACTGAAAAGTGCAATATTCTCAGGTAAGAAAACTAAATATAACTGTCATCCTTTTTATGTGGGTACTGCATATATTTCGACAACTTAACGGCCGTAATATGCAGTAAACACTGCGCCGTAAGCGTCTTATTGATTGACTGAGTCAAAAAATATTTTAGGTAACAGGTGTTAACTAAAGATATCGGGTGGGCGCAGCCCCCAGCGAACTGCTTTATTTTTTTATTTTATAAATATGAATTTATTTCTATAAACCACTTATCACTTTCACTTAAAAGTAGGATGTAAACTGGTAGGGGAGAGGGGGGTAAGACGGGGTACTTAACGTTTGAATCTCAATAAAACTAACATTTTCGTGTCTATATTATCTTTTTTATTTCAGTAATCATCTTTGGTAATCAGTCTTCCATAACTAATTCTAATTACGAACACATGCTAAATAATTAAATAGAAAATTGAGAAAAAGTAGAAAAGGTCAAATCACCCCATCATGCCCCTCCGTCGGGTAAGATGGGGTACCCTGAGGGGCAAGATGGGGTTTAAAAAAATCCAATTTATTTTTGTTGACAAAATTTGCAACTAAACGTTGCATCTTCATCTTCATCGTCTATACCAGCACAGCTACAGTGAGCCCATTTGCCGCATGAAGAACAGGCAGCCCAGCCTTCATTGGACTCCAAATAAGAACCATTACAAAACAAACATGGCGTATTTTCAACTTCACTATCACAACTTAACTGCTATCTATTGATGGGACATATTTAGATCCTTTTTTCTTTTTCGCCACTTTTTTTTTATTAGCCGCAGTTTTTTTTCCGGTTTTCGTAAGTTCTCTCATTGCTTTTTTCTTTTGCTTTTCTTCTTCTGCCAACTTCTTTTTTTTAATAGACTCTTCCAATTCATTTTTATATGGCGATGAAGTTATAATTGCAGTTTTTCCTCGTTTTCTAACAACGCGAGAAATTTTGCGGGTTGCTGGAAAGGGCATTATTTGCTGGGGACTGGTTACGGAAAATGTTGATTTTTGTGGAGTACTTGGTGTCTTGTTTATTTCAGTATCATCAAACCAATTCGAGCAACCAGGCTTAACGGATGATGTTGTTGTAGTGGAGGTCGCAAGAGGAATGTCTTCATGACAGTTTGGTTCTGTTTCAATATTTGGCTGTGCTCCTGTGACAGTTGGAGCTAAAATCTGGGAATTAAACAACGGTGCTGCTGCAGCTGCTAATCCGGTATTAGATGTTGGAGTTACAGTCGTCGTAGTTGCAGTTGTTACTTCAGTAGTCGGCTCTCTCTCGATCTGCGGAATATTCGTCATCAACGAAGCAGCAAAGTCACTTTCTGAGAAAACTGATGAATCATATGGCCAAATTCCGCATTTTTTAAACCCATTTACAGCCGTTGACATAGAAGACGCCTGTATGAAAGCTTTCCCAAATATTTCAGCAATTTGCCGAACTGTGACGACCATTCCTGGATTGCTGCGAAGCCAAGCTGTTATTTGTTGATCGTAATATGTGCTCAATGGTCTCATGTAAGCAACATCAGCGACCTGAAGGCGGTGAGTTGTATGTGGGGGGAAACATAAAATGATAACTCCGTGGGATCGAGCTTCATTTATGAGATCAATATTTTGTGTGTGGGTACTATGCCCATCCAACAGTAACAGAACAGGTCGTTCGACTGTGGCTCCACTAAACTCGATAAACTTTTTAAACCATTCTAGAAATAACTCTGCTGTCATCCAGCCAGAATCACTGCAAACTCCCCAAGCTCCAGGTGCAGCATTTAGCATTAGCTGCGGATCTATCCTCTTTCTAGGAAATACCATCATGGGTGGCATATATTGGCCACTGGCACTGAAACATATTTCGACTGTGATGGTCGTACCTCTTTCTGCGGAAGTTATGGCCCCAACTTGCTTTCTACCTTTTTTAGCTATTACTTTTGACTTTGTCTTGGGCACAACGGAAATTCCTGTTTCGTCACAATTGAAGATTCTATCAGCTGTCAATTGGTGTTCATCGTAAACATTTCCTAAAAAAGTGAAAAACTTATCAACCGCCTGTTTGTTAAATCCGGCAGCACGCGCAGCTGAAGTGCGCAGAATCACGAGCGCGAATCTTGTTTTGTAACTTTTTAACCTTTTTAAAAAGTCGTTCAAGGTTTTTTCGTTCAGATTTACGTTTAGGCATTTTTATTTTATTTTTGCAGTGGGAGAACACGAGTGTAGTGGTCAAGCACTGAACTGCGAATGAGGGCTAGTTCAATTATCGAAAGACAGGAAAACATAAACTACCCTACATATAAATTATAAAATATTTTCAATTTCGCTTTCAAGTACCCTCAAACACAGTGGATAGTGGTGACACCTATGCGTTACTACCAGTAAATAACTAATCTCTTCGGACGAAATGTGATGTATAATAGTAGCTGGTTAGCATATTGAATAATCAATATAAATCAATTTTATACAGTAATAAATGCTGCTAAGCGTAATAAGAATAAAGAATAAATATATCTTAATTTTATTTAATTATTCGTTGAAAGAATGCAAATAGTTCCTATTTAATTATTAATTCCGTATTTCCTTGTTGACAAAAAAAAATCTACATGCAACTTATGATAGGACAAATATCGATATACCTATTAATATTTTTTAGGAAGTTAGTTGTGCATCACTCGTAATTCTTGGTCACATTTTGGTTCTATGACAGAAAGAGACGAACATATGAAATAAACATATGAGAGAAAGAGACCTTTTCAAAAAGACATCAACGCGCTCGGACAATCAACATGACACGTCCATTTTAACTTGACCTCTGCGAAAAATAATTCTAAATGATTTTTTACTTACCGATGAAAAGTGATACCATCTTTCTTCAAGCTAGATGTCCTGGAATTTTTTCCACACCATTTCACACAACAAGAAGTCATTTTTCTGTCGAAAACAAACGCTTAAAACACAAATAACTTTTTTCGCACGGACAAACTTCCAGGTCAAAGACTTGTTCAGCACTGAAACAACTACTACTAACATTTGTGCAATATCACATATGTTTGGCACGCGTCTGATGCCCGTAATGCGGTATCTATTGGGGGTGATCTGTGAGATCGATGGAGTTGCAATGGGCAGTCCCTTGTCCACGGTGATTGCGAACTTCTGGATGAAGCACTTTGTAGACATAGCATTGGCTAATGGACCCCAAACTGTGAAACTGTGGAGGAGTTACGTTAATGATATATTTTGTATTATTAATGGAGGTCAGCAGGAGGTCGAGCAATATATATCACATCTGAGTTCAATCCACCCAAAAGTAAAATTCACCTACGAAATGGAAAGTAATCGATCGTTGGCGTTATTAGGTGTGCAAATCAAAGTCAAAGATGACGGTACATTAAGTCACTCAGTTTACCGCATACCTACGCACACAGACAGGTATCTACATGTTTCCTCACATCACCATCCTCGACATCTTCAATCCGTTATGAGTTCATTATCTAACAGAGCTCATAATCTTTGTGACCCTGAATACTTGAAGTCTGAGCTTGCTCATGTTCAGGAGGTACTAAAACGAAATGGATACAAGGTGTCGCAACGATCAAGAAGGCAAGGTGGAAGAGAGAAGTGTCCAGAGGTTAGTCGATAGGCAGCTTTTCTTCCCTACATTAAAGGCGTAACGGATAAAATTAGATCAGTACTAAGAAACCTCTCCTTAAAGGCTATATAATCCGTTATGCCAAATATCTAAGCGTCTGCGGTCGCCGAAGGTTAAGATACCGCTTCAGACTCCCGAGTGTATATAAAATTGATGGCAGCTGTGGTAGTTCATACATCGGACAGACAAAGCGCACAATCGCTGAACGTGTCAAAGAACACTTCGCAGCTGTAAAAAAAGACAAATTAACAAGTCGGCTCTAGCAGAATATCTGCTGGAAAGCGGTGTTAATCATTGGATGGAGTCCACGCCCCTAAAATCCTCTCCACTGATCGTCATTACCACACGAGAGTAGTACGTGAAGCGATTGAGATAAAGAAGTATCAGAATTTCAATCGGGAGGAGTTTAAATTATCATCGGCGTGGAATCCAGTGATTGACAAATGTAAACCTAGCAAATTTGCCGCTTCAAATTACTTCCAACCCGGATACTGTGTGTAGTGTGTCGGGGTGACCTCACTGACATTTTATTTAGTGGCAGTGTAAATAACTAAAATGAGAGGGTATCCGAAGATTCACAAGCCGGGCGTAGCAGACAACGCCGTGCACCTCCAGTCCGCTTGTGACCACGACGTAACGCGGTCGAAACGTCAAGCTGTGAATATATGCTACTACGAGTATGTACTTACGTATAATAATAACCGCGTTTTGTCCCGTGTACATTAATTGGACCTAGTTCTGCAGAAAGCAGCCATATGAGGAAAAGTACGAACGGAGTTATGAGCGTTTTTCTGTCGAATGTCACCCTTCAGTTATTTATCGCTTTTCTGTTTATTTTATATTTGAGAATTATTAGGACAAGTATAGCAGTTTTTTATAGCCTATCCACGATTTCGTATCATTTAGCTTAACACCAATATTAGCGTTTTTGACGTGGCTGGATTATGCAAAATAGCTTATTTTATTAAAATTACAATAAAGAATAAACCAGCCACATAAGTTGGCTGTGTTCTGCATTAATTCAAAATGGAATAACAGTATGTAAAACACAGACAAGGAAATAAAGAAACTAATGTATTACTGTTTTACTCCATTATAGTATTTACGTAACTTTATTATTTCATGTAAAATAAATAATGTAATTTGTAAAATAACTAAAAAGTTGTGTTAAAAGTCTTTATTTAAAAAAAAGGTCACAAAATGTTTATTGTCTTTTTATAAGTACCAATGAACACTATTCATTTACTAACATTACAAATAAAATAAAATCAAATCAATAGTAGAGGTATACAATTTGTCCGCTCTCACTGTTCCACTTCCAAATCAAAATCCAACTCGGCGTTAAGCCCGTCAATGTCATCATCAATAATTATTTCATTTCTACTCATCAAATTATCATAGAAGTGTCTAGCATCCTCCGGAATCAGATGTTTTATAGATATTATGTCACGTAATTTGGGCTCCGCGATCGGTTTTCCACTGGGCCATAATTTAGATAGCTTACTCTTCAAATCACCTTCTTCTGAATTATTACAGTCTTGACGTCTTTAAGATGTTTTGCGAGTAATGTCTAAACAATCATAATCTGCTTGATCAAAGTCAGACTTCATATAAATATGATATTGGTTTGTCTTTGTTACTTTTAATTCTCTTGTTTTCAGCTAATTAACTTTGTTATTACTTGTCGTTTTCTTCCGATTTATTATTAACTTTTCGAGAGTTTCAACGGTAAAATAAAATCAGTAAAAATCGTCACTTTGCATTTGGCAAGTTATAAAAGGGTTTTTCTTTTTGCATACAGCCATAATTTGAATATAGTCGTCAGGCGTGTAAATCCTTTGATTGTACTTTAAGGCTCTCTCAATGTCACCGAAGTCCTTATCGTTGGGTAAGTAGCTGTGGCCTGGCATCAAATACTTAAAAGTGATAGATTGAAGGTTAGGTTTCATCTCAAGAACTACTTTCATCATGAGCGTAATTTTGATATTCCTGTTTTGACCGCCGCAGGAATCCGACCAAAGAATCAAATGTTTTATAGTGTCAGAAACATTCTTATCTATGTGTTTCAGTAGAGACGATCCGACTTCCTGTGCGCCACGTCCTGCCTGACCCTCGATCCATGTATAACAGTAACTTTGGTTGTTTTTAGCACTGTGGACACCCAAGTTGTAGAGCCAGATCTGTCTTTTGTAAAAAAATATATTCGTCTGTATCCGGGGTAATGGCAGTGTCTTTTGCATATCAAACGTAAGACATTCGACGTCATCATGATTTTTAGCTAAATCCATATCTACTTTTAATTGGGATCTTGCTCTTTCAGCCTGCTGAAGATGATTGTTGTGTATTTCTTTTATAGAATTGACGTCCTCTCCCTTTTTTCAGCATTTAGTAATTCAATTCGAAATTTATCACATAGATTGCATGTATCTTTGCTAAGTATTTTAACTTTAATGTTAAAGTTGCTGTAAAAGAATTTTTTGAAGAAACTATAACTTAAAGAGTTCAGGCCCAGCTTTGCTTTATATTCATCATAAACATCAGACAATGTGACTCCAGGATTGAAAAATTTTGCCGATGTTTTAGACCTGCTATAATGAGACGTGTATAGTGGGAGCGAATTAATGAATTCTTTTATTTCTTGTTTGCGCACATGAGGTACCTTATTCTCTCCCTTTTGATGTTAGAAAAAGCCAAGTATGGACTCGTAACAAATATATAATTTACAGTAAACAGCCAATGTGCACTGGCTGTTTATTACGAAACTCGACCACCTATACCTCCTAACATTTTGAAATTTGTACGAAACAGCCATATAGAAGGCTGACTTATGCAATATAGATTAGGCAGTTTGTGTCAAAATTGGTTGCATTTAACACCATGATGACTGTTATTTACAAAATATGTCTTGTTGAATGGCTGCATTAGACGGCTCATATCTCCGCCGCAAGAAGAGATATCGAAATGGCTGTCTTTGCAAAAAATCCGGCATGTCGAATTTAGTAAGGCTGTGTTAATAACTCGATTTTCGAAAAAGTGCCACTTGGCTGCTTTCTGCAGAACTAGGTCCAATTCTTGGTCACATTTTGGTTCTATGACAGAAAGAGACGAACATATGAAATAAACATATGAGAGAAAGAGACCTTTTCAAAAAGACATCAACGCGCTCGGACAATCAACATGACACGTCCATTTTAACTTGACCTCTGCGAAAAATTTTTACTTACTAACTAAATGAATTTTTACTTACCGATGAAAAGTGATACCATCTTTCTTCAAGCTAGATGTCCTGGAATTTTTTCCACACCATTTCACACAACAAGAAGTCATTTTTCTGTCGAAAACAAACGCTTAAAACACAAATAACTTTTTTCGCACGGACAAACTTCCAGGTCAAAGACTTGGTCAGCACTGAAACAACTACTACTAACATTTGTGCAATATCACATATGTTTGGCACGCGTCTGATGCCCGTAATGCGGTATCTATTGGGGGTGATCTGTGAGATCGATGGAGTTGCAATGGGCAGTCCCTTGTCCACGGTGATTGCGAACTTCTGGATGAAGCACTTTGTAGACATAGCATTGGCTAATGGACCCCAAACTGTGAAACTGTGGAGGAGTTACGTTAAATATATATTCTGTATTATTAATGGAGGTCAGCAGGAGGTCGAGCAATATATATCACATCTGAGTTCAATCCACCCGTAAGTAAAATTCAAATACGAAATGGAAAGTAATCGATCGTTGGCGTTATTAGATGTGCAAATCAAAGTCAAAGATGACGGTACATTAAGTCACTCAGTTTACCGCATACCTACGCACACAGACAGGTATCTACATGTTTCCTCACATCACCATCCTCGACATCTTCAATCCGTTATGACTTCAGTATCTAACAGAGCTCATAATCTTTGTGACCCTGAATACTGCAGTCTGAGATTGCTCATGTTCAGGAAGTACTAAAACGAAATGGATACAAGGTATCGCAACGATCAAGAAGGCAAGGTGGAAGAGAGAAGTGTCCAGAGGTTAGTCGATAGGCAGCTTTTCTTCCCTACATTAAAGGCGTAACGGATAAAATTAGATCAGTACTAAGAAACCTCTCCATAAAGACTATATAATCCGTTATGCCAAATATCTAAGCGTCTGCGGTCGCCGAAGGTTAAGATACCGCTTCAGACTCCGAGTATATAAAATTGATGGCAGCTGTGGTAGTTCATACATCGGACAGACAAAGCGCACAATCGCTGAACGTGTCAAAGAACACTTCGCAGCTGTGAAAAAACAGACAAATTAACAAGTCGGCTCTAGCAGAATATCTGCTGGAAAGCGGTTAATCATTGGATGGAGTCCACGCCCCTAAAATCCTCTCCACTGATCGTCATTACCACACGAGAGTTGTCGCGGAGTTCGCGAATCTATACTTTATGGTGAGTTATCTTTGCATTAGATTATCTCACTTTTGGCAACACTATTTGCCTACTCTATTTTGGTAACACTGTTCTTTAAAGTTTGAATGTCAATGTTGGTCAACCGGTGGGTTGACAAAAGGAGTTACATTTCGTTTCCCGCGAAAGGAGAGTAAAAAGGAGTTATAATGGACGACTCTGAGAGAGGGGATCATATGCGAGATTGGTAAGAAAGAATTGAGCAGACATAATGGAAAACATGTGTAAGTTAATCCACTAAACAGCGCCCCGGTGAGTCGTTATTCTTTCATATCTTACAGTGTTAAGAACCACAAACAATTGTTTGTGTTAAGTACAATTTATTCTATTACTGTCTCATGACCATGCCACAGCCTAGGCTGTGGATGGAGAGTAAAGTTAATGTGTGAGACAGTGTAGGTACATATGTATGAAATGTTAAAGTTGTGAACTAGAGACAGTGACATAATGTTAAAGATAAAGTTTTAAAGGAGGATGAGTAATTCCCTCACAAAGTAAAGTATGACAGATTATACGTTTGAGCATGTGAGTAATGTTTTAAAGCCGGTGGCATGGGCATGGATTATAAGGGGTGTTGTGGAGATCCATAGGGACAGTGTGTCCCGCTCTATGCTCAACAGGGTATGCCAATATGGTACAGTGCACGGTACCCGGCCCCCTGGGACGCGTTGATTGGAAGGATGTCGCGTGTCCACGTATAATTGTCCAGGGTTTTTAAGGGGCCCTGATGCATAGCTGTACCCTTAATAAGCAAAGGTGGCGTGCTAATGTACGTACCGCAGTTATAACAGATAAGTGCTCGGTTTCTCCGAGCAAGCAAATGTGGCGTGCTAATGTACGTACCGCAGTTTTATAGTTAAAGTCATATGTCTCTGGATCACATAATCATGATCTTATGTTGGTGTAAGGGATGATGAGAATCCTCGCCACATAAAATGGTGGAGATGCTGGGATATAAGCAGAATCCCAACAAGAAATGTTTGGGGGAGCCCTTGCGGTTCGGAGGCGCCGCTGAGCCGTGGGGGGGGCCCTTAAATATTTGTATAGCAATAATTTGCAATTCATTCTTGAGTGATTGGCATCTTTGTGTTCAGATGAAACTTAAAAGTATGATGATTTATTATTACAAATCAATGGTTATAATAGAAATTAAGTTCGCTGGAAAGTTTGCGACCCATAGCGGCATCTATCGGCGTATGCCGGTCAACCTAAAATAGTATAAGGTGCAATTACATTACTTTTTATTGTTATTGTACGAAAATAACTTTGGATTAATCTTGTGTTATTTCACAATTTCTTTTATTAATTGATTTTTCACATTTATATGTCTAGAATGTGACAAAAATTGTTTATTGATTGAATAAAATTAATGATGACGGAAGGGAAGTCGGCCATTTTCCGATTCTTATAAGCGTAATACAAACATCGTGTTAAATTACCAATTAATCGAAACTTTCTTATAAGAATATATATTTGCGTCGTAAATTCATTTTTTGAATTTATATTATACGTGAATTATTTACTTTTATTAAAACTATTTATTTGTTCGTCATTTATTTACGCGCGAAAAGTGTAACAGAAGGGACAACATTCCAACGAAACAAAACAACAACATGGTGGATTTTCTTTTTGCGTGCGTGCGTTGTGTGAACTGAAAATTAGTATTGGATAAGTGCTTAAATATTGGATTACAATGTTATCAGGTGAGTACCGTAAACCTTTTATTTTATATCAATTCATGTTACAGAACAATTTTCCTATGGGAAGATCACATTATACGCGGCGGCATGATGCCGGTGCAAAGTTAAGTTTGTCATAACTTTCAATCGCTCGTTTACGACTATCATCACGATTTGAGCGTAAGTAAATGATAATTTCATCAACGACGGGCAGAATCTATCCCAATTACAGTGATTTCCTAAACATTTCTTTCACATATGTCGCGTTACTTCTGTGTTACGCGATTTAATTTTTATGAAGGTAGGTACCTACCCAAAACTTTACGTAAAGTACGTAAACGAACTAAGTTCCGAACTGAATATTTGTAAAAAACAATTTCTTGACATTACATTTAGCTCTTTGAGTAATCAAGGAGTACAAATTGTATTTGGCATTTAAATATGAATCTGAGCTAGTAACTAAAAGTCCATGTTAATTGCCATTACTGTGCTGTGTTTTAAACGCAATATATTTTGCTTTAGGACAAAGGCAGCCCTAGTTTAGTGAACAGCTGAGAGCAGTATAAGTGGAATACAAAGAACTTTTCAGGACATAAAAAGTAACAAGGTAAGCAAAATTATTGTTTCATAGGAAACTAACAATGTGAATGAACTGTGTTTCTCTATTTGAATAATGGATTCATAATGGAACTCCAAAAGTATTCTTTCAGTGTATATGTAATCATAACATGTGTATTTATCAGTAAGTGATATAAATAAATAATAGATTAAGACCGCTGAAATGCATTTATGTGTGATCAATAATGATCATGGTTTGGTTTAGTAATCTTTTAGTACAATTGAGTGTAACTAATTATCTAGTGATAATACTTAATGTACCTTAGAGATACCATTTTAGATTTTGTACTTACGGTATGTAAAGGCTGGTTGTAACAATATTAACTATTGAATAAGAAATGGCCGCCCTAGTTTGTAATAAAAATGAATAAATAAAAGGTATTAATGAATGGATACATACCTATACATATACATGAATAACAGGATACCTGCCAACTAAGTTTATGGTGTAGTAAAATTAAGATTTATCTGAAATTTCAGGAAGTACCTGGTTAACAATGGAGGCCATGTTTACCACCAAGCCTAAAGTAAAGATGAAGGAGAAGTCGCATATTAAGGAGGATCAGAGGGATTAATTCCCATCATACCCGGATTGACACATTACTGGACATGACCATTCAAGCGCTGCGTGACAGTGTACTACCGGAATATACAAACTTAAATATGACTCTTCACTGAACCAAACTCAGTGGGTCACTAGAATTTCCTGAAAATATTACATAATATTGACATACTCTGAGTAAAGGATTAATAGGTACTTACAATGAAGAAGCTCTAGTTTACTGAAGTTTTACTTAGGTTCGAAGGCAACATTCTTAAATAGAGATCATTTTGGTCACGGGTTTGATCACGTTGAAGCCATATCTGAAGTGAAGAACTCTCTTATTTTGCCCAGCCCGTCATGCTGTGGAAGTACTAGAGGCTACCAATGACAATTACGCCATTGCTCGACAAATTAGAAAGTTGTTTTGGCAATAAGTATATAGTCATAGATGCGCACTATGAGAATCTCCAGGGTTTGTCTAAGGCATCAAGTATAGACTGCTGAACATTGCTTAACCAGAGAGAGGAACATCTTCGATTGTTTGAAGCTATATGAGAAAAGTAGAGACGCTATACTTGAGAGTCATGGTTATGAATAAATTTCCAAAGGAGGTTCAATCACTTCAGCAATTCTTATAGCTCTCAACGAAGTTATCTCCGTTGTGGGAAAGTTCGATCCCACAGCTGTGCAATCTGACATTGCACCCTCAAGATTTGTACCAGCTTCAACATCAACTCTGCATCTCAGGACTGGTAAAAGGAAATTTGACCAGATTAATAAGAATCAACCGAGGCCAGGAACTAGTGGATTTCGACAATCCCATCATGAATTGAAAAGACCAAAGTTAGTATGTACATTCTGTGGACTTGAACATTATAATTAAAACTTATGCAGAAAGGAAGAAGAGATTGCAAGGCAAATGCTTTATATGTTTTCAACAAGGGCACATGGCAGCACACTGTATGAAGAAGATACAGTGTCCATACTGCAAGAAAAGGCACAACAGAGCTCTCTGTCGGCTGAAAACGAAAGACGGCCGTGACGCAGATAAGAACAAAAGAAAACAGCAGTCTGACGTGCAGACTTCTGCTTGACTCTGGTAGTCAAAGATCTTATATCACATCCAGATTATTCAAAAACCTACACATCAAACCCGACAGAGAAGACACTTTAATGATTTTTACATTTGGATCCAATATTCCTAAAGAAGTGACAAGTCCGTCAGCTGAAGTGACTATCCTTACTAAAAGAATGGTGGAAAGAAAGATAAGGGTAAATATTGTACCATACATTACAGATAATATACCGATAGCACCACATCTCCCTCTCAGAAATCTAGACGTGATGGCAGATGATAATTCTAATGGAGAAATTATTGATTTACTTATGGTAATGACTTTTGTTTTTCCTTTATGAGGAATAAAATTATTAAATTACAAGAACAGATGTACTTAGTAGATTCAGACTTGGGATGGTTGATTTCTGGAAACCATAAACAATCGAATGAAGAAGACAATGCACTTACAGTAGTAACCTATTGCCACTGCCACGATACCAACTGTCCATTATTTACAGAACCAGACCTCCCCTTACGTAGTATAGATTTAAAATTTCTATGGGTTTTGGAGAGCATAGGAATAACAGATTCTCCTAAAACAACATTTGAAGAACAAGCAGTTCAACACTTTAATAACACTGTTAGGTACAGCGAAGGGAGATATCAAATAAAATGGCTTTGGATACAGTACCCACCTGAGCTCCCCACCAACTTTGGACTAGCTTTTGGTAGATTGAAAGGCTTGTTGAAGAGGTCTGACGATACCATAATAGCTGATTATCAACAAATCTTACTGGAGCAGTTAGACTCAAAGATAATAGACCCAGTGGAGCCCGAGAACTATTATCAGACAACCCACCCTGTACACTACCTGCCTCACCATATGATCAAACAAAAGGACAAAAGAGGCCGTATAGTGTAAGACGCCTCTGCCAAGACAAAAGATGAAAAAAGTCTAAATGAGTGCCTGTATCGAGGCCCATCCATGATAGAAGACGATAGGAATAGAAGATAGGAAAATTAGAGTGACAGCTGATATAGAAAAAGCCTTTTTGCAAGTAGGTCTCCAGGAAGAGGACAGAGATGTCACCAGATTTTTATGGGTTAAGGAGGTCGGACGAGAAGTAACTGAAGGCAACATTATTCAATACCGGTTTGGCAGAGTTCCTTTTGGAATAATTTCTAGCCCCTTCCTACTGGCAGCTACTATCCGACACCACATGTCGAATGCTAACAAGAATCTTCTTACTATAATCGCAGATAAGTGTTATGTGGATAATCTGGTTACATCTACGGAATCTGTTAACGAAGCCATTAAACTATACAATGTGACATCCGAGACATTCAATGAACTAGGTATGAATATTAGAGATTGGATATCAAATGACAAACGTTTTATGGATAAAACTCCTGAATCTAAGAACGCAAAACAGACTGGAAGTATGAAAATTCTAGGACTCTTGTGAAATTTAAATAGAGACACCTTACGACTCAACATAGATAACTTAGAAGAGCCCGAAGAGAGAGGTATTACCAAGAAAGGCGTATTGCGTGTACTGGCGCGTCTATATGATCCCTGTGGTTTTGTGTCTCCGCTCATCTTACCAGGGAAGTTATTATTCCAAAACTTTGCACAAGGAAACTGAAATAGGAAGAAAACTTGCCAAAAGAATTAAAAGAGACATGGGAAAATATAGTGACAGACCTGAGATCTATTAAAAACTTCGAGCTGCCAAGGTACTTTGGCAGTGACTTAGATGACGTTCAGGCGGAATATGAACTACATTGTTTACTGATGCGTCAATAAATTGTTATGCAGCCGTAGTGTACCTCCGAATCACTGGACCACATGGCACTAAAACTTCATTCCTCATGTCCAAGTCCAGAGTCACACCTGCGGAAGATAAGGAAGATTTAAAAAATCCTAGATTAGAATTACTAGGATGCCTTATAGGAAGCAGACTGCTGAAGTATATAAAGAGCCAGCTGGAAATATGTATCTCCAAAGTATATTTATGGACAGATAGTCAAGTTGTCCTTGCATGGACAAAAACAAGCAAATTACTCCCGCCATTTGTACTGAGACGTATCACGGAAATAAAACATATAAGAGATACATTGAAAGTAGAGCTAAACTATGTCAATACAAAAGAGAACCCAGCTGACATTGCAACACGGACAGGACTGTGGCACACTAAGCAGTAGCTTTGGAAGAACGGTCCAGACTTTCTCACTTATGAAAAGGAGCTTTGGCTCAAGATATCCGAAAACCAGAGCAGATGGAAATTTATCTGGCTGGGAGGGCTCTAGACACAGATTGTCCAGAGATGACAATGAAAGGTTATGAAACATTAGATAACCAAGTTATCTATCTCTATTGAATAAGTCAGAATGTCACTTCTAAAGTCACACACACAACACTCACAAGAGACATTAAGGACCTGCAAAGTACTTACTTTCCAGATAAACAATAAATGATAAATGGCAAAGAAACCAGTTTATCTTGAAGTTTTGGTATATTTTTAGATGAACAAGGTATCTTAAGGAATGGTAAGGTACCCAATACTGATTCCTAAGAAGTCCACTTTTACTGACCATATTATTCAAAAGACACATGAGGACAACTATCACGTCGGTGTTTCACACGCTTAATTCTCTAAGAGCTATACACCTGGAGTTAGTGAAACATTTGATAGCAGAAGAGTTTTTATTAGCTCTTAGACGTTTTACAGCTACAAGAGGAGTACCGACTATAATCGTATCAGACAACGCTTCGCAATTTAAACTAGTAAGTCTTAAACAGTTTATACTGTACTGATAATGGCATTAGATGGAAATTCATTGGCAAGCTGGCACCATGGCAAGGCGGATTTTACGAGAGACTGGTAACATTAGTTAAACATTGTTTAAAACGTACTCTAGATAAACATTTGTTAACAGACAGCCAGATGCAAACAGTTATTAAGGAAGTAGAATCTGTACTCAATACACGACCATTAACTGCGGTAGGCTCAGAATTAGAAGTCCTTAAACCTGCAGATTTCCTATCGCTAGGTCGGTGTCTTGAAATCGATTCCGACCTCCCAGAACAAAGCTTGTATGGTACCAGTACCAAGACTGGTTTGATCAAAGGCTGGAAAAGAGGTCATACAATTATCGAGGAATACAAGAAGATGTTTATAAATCAGTACTTACCAAGTCTTAGAGAAAGATCTTTCTACACACATAAACAACCACGAGTAAAGTCAAGTGCTACTCCTAAAATAGGTGTCATAGTGCAGATCAAAGATGACTCCAAGAACAGATCTATCTGGAAAGTTGGTAGGATTGTCTCCTTGATCCGAGGTCATGATGGCGAATGCAGGTTGGCCAAAGTAAATGTTGGGAGTACAGAGTTGACCCGATCAGTAGGTCATCTGTATCCTCTCGAGGTTGAGGAGGCTGTCAGCTGAATTGGCCCAGAGGAAAAGTCACTGCCCTCGCCTAATATCGTGTTGGATCACCCTGATCCTAACTCTTTAGAAATTGTCAATACCGGCGACAATGTCAGCGAGTTTCAGTTAGGACCAGAGAAGATCATTGTCATACCTGATCAAGTGCCACTTATGTTGCAAACACAATTTGATGCAACTTTGGTTGAACTTGAAGAGATATCACTGGTTAATCCCGAACAAGTGTCATCACATCAGGAAGAAGTGAATGAAGTAACAGACCCCCCCGACAGTGAGTGAAGTTGGTGCTGCTGATGTACCTGTAGAGTACAACCCAAGAAGAGCCGCAGCCATTCGAGCTAGAGAGAAAATAGCTGAATGGACGCAACTGTTACTAACCCTGCTCTGAACCTTTTGCCTTGGGGAGTGTCGCGGAGTTCGCGAATCTATACTTTATGGTGAGTTATCTTTGCATTAGATTATCTCACTTTTGGCAACACTATTTGCCTACTCTATTTTGGTAACACTGTTCTTTAAAGTTTGAATGTCAATGTTGGTCAACCGGTGGGTTGACAAAAGGAGTTACATTTCGTTTCCCGCGAAAGGAGAGTAAAAAGGAGTTATAATGGACGACTCTGAGAGAGGGGATCATATGCGAGATTGGTAAGAAAGAATTGAGCAGACATAATGGAAAACATGTGTAAGTTAATCCACTAAACAGCGCCCCGGTGAGTCGTTATTCTTTCATATCTTACAGTGTTAAGAACCACAAACAATTGTTTGTGTTAAGTACAATTTATTCTATTACTGTCTCATGACCATGCCACAGCCTAGGCTGTGGATGGAGAGTAAAGTTAATGTGTGAGACAGTGTAGGTACATATGTATGAAATGTTAAAGTTGTGAACTAGAGACAGTGACATAATGTTAAAGATAAAGTTTTAAAGGAGGATGAGTAATTCCCTCACAAAGTAAAGTATGACAGATTATACGTTTGAGCATGTGAGTAATGTTTTAAAGCCGGTGGCATGGGCATGGATTATAAGGGGTGTTGTGGAGATCCATAGGGACAGTGTGTCCCGCTCTATGCTCAACAGGGTATGCCAATATGGTACAGTGCACGGTACCCGGCCCCCTGGGACGCGTTGATTGGAAGGATGTCGCGTGTCCACGTATAATTGTCCAGGGTTTTTAAGGGGGCCCTGATGCATAGCTGTACCCTTAATAAGCAAAGGTGGCGTGCTAATGTACGTACCGCAGTTATAACAGATAAGTGCTCGGTTTCTCCGAGCAAGCAAATGTGGCGTGCTAATGTACGTACCGCAGTTTTATAGTTAAAGTCATATGTCTCTGGATCACATAATCATGATCTTATGTTGGTGTAAGGGATGATGAGAATCCTCGCCACAAGAGTAGTACGTGAAGCGATTGAGATAAAGAAGTATCAGAATCGGGAGGAGTTTAAATTATCATCGGCGTGGAATCCAGTGATTGACAAATGTAAACCTAGCAAATTTGCCGCTTCAAATTACTTCCAACCCGGATACTGTGTGTAGTGTGTCGGGGTGACCTCACTGACATTTTATTTAGTGGCAGTGTAAATAACAAAAATGAGAGGGTATTCGAAGATTCACAAGCCGGGCGTAGCAGACGACGCCGTGCACCTCCAGTCCGCTTGTGACCACGACGTAACGCGGTCGAAACGTCAAGCTGTGAATATATGCTACTACGAGTATGTACTTGTATGTACTTACATATAATAATAACCGCGTTTTGTCCCGTGTACATTAATTATTTGTATAATGCAACGCGAAAGTTTCTTCAAACTCTGTGTCTAACACAGTCTCTGAAGGACATTCATACAATAAGTCTTTCAGTTGCTTTCCTCATTTAGTGACCGTTTTTAAGCGGTGTGCCTGATCTGATATTAACTTTATAAATTAATTCATCCTTTAATAAAGAATGAGCCGAAATTTCCCTAACCGTATTTAAAATTTGGTGGTACTTACTGATTTTACAATTTTATTACACTTAAATGTATGCTCTAAATAAATTTAGAGTTACTAAAATTGATAATAAATTATTTACCTTTGCAAAAAATACTTAATCTTTCTTACAAACAAACAACCAAATATATATCTTTGCTATAATAATAACATTTTTTTAATATATATATATTTTTATAAAATTATTAATAAACACTAAACCTCAAAATATGATGATATGAGGAGGTTTTAAGGAAATTAACATAGGTAAATTAGGTACCTAATCAAAACAATAAGCATATTGCAAGAAAATTTAGAAGTAGTTACCTACGAGTGATTTTGAAAATTACTTCTTAAAAAACAAAGGGTACCTATTAATAGTGTCATCTGCTAAACGGCATCTAATGTCCGTTGCAATTAGGGTTGCCACCTTTTTTTTAAGCAAATAGAGTATATTTACTTTTTAAGGTAAAAAAATAAAGTACAAGATCTGAAAATAAAGTATTATTTATTTAAACTGCTATTTTTTTCCATACATATTTTTTGTTACTTCTGGCAACATCTAACAAATATTTATTATCAAAGAACGTCTTAACCGCATCTTTACAATCTATGTTTAGATTGAAATATATAAATAATTCGTTTTTTATTAAATTTAGGGACGCTCTGTTTCGTTCGTCCCGCCATTTAGCATTCACCAGAGAAAAAACTCTATCTGTAAATGCTGAAGTGGCAGGAATGGATAGCAGAAATGACACGATTTTATATATATTTACGAAATCATTACTACTTTGAAAAATTTTTTGCCACTTCTGTGATGTAGATAATTCCAAAAAATCTTTAGAATGATTAACTTGTGCATATAACTCTTTTAATAAAGAAACTTCTTCATACAGGTCATCCATATTAATATTAAGTTTTTGCAGTTTCAAAGTTTCTACTAAGTGAGAAAAGTGTTTATATTCAACATCACTTTTTAAATTTATGTTGCTCAGTGAAAAGAGCCAATTTGTGTGATTGAAATCGAACCATTTATCCAGGTACATTAAGGCTTTGTTTTGAACAATATAAAGTTTCTATGAATTTTTTGACTAACTTCAGGCGAGGACATCTCGATTTGTTTAATCTTTTTTCCAGTTTCATATCCAAAAAAGAGATCTTCTTTTCTTTTCATTAATTCTTTCCTAAGATTGTGCATAATATTGTATACATCCAAAATTGTTATGTTATTCCCTTCTAAGAATTTTACAGTTTTAGTAAACACATTTAAAATATGGCTACAAAAATTAAAGTAAACATCAATCAAGTCATGATTATCACTGGTATTCAGCAATAATAAATTTTGTATAATCATTGGGCAGTCTTCTCCTAGGCTCACAAAATAATTTCTAATTGCTCTCCAATTTAACAATATAGTATCTATACACGGTAGAAGAGAGAGCCATCTGGTTCCGACATGGCGTTTGAGTTCATGAAAATCCCCATCGACCGATTCTATGAATTTTTTTAATTCTTCTCTCCGAACAGCCGAGTGGGAAAAATGAGCATAGATTTTAAGGATAATATTCTCAATGTCATAGGACAAAAAGTTCATGGCATGTTTCATGCAATTGTGCACTATATGAGCATGACAATTTCCCTTGATCAAGTCCGGCACCAAATCTCTAATGTTTGTAAATAATGAGTGGTTAATTCCAAAATTTGCATTTGTATTATCTGCACTTAGCCCAGATATATTACTAAAAGATAATTTGCATTGCTCTATTGACTTCTCAATTGCATGAAACATGCCATCAGCTGATTCATTGCTGTTTTCATAGAAATCAATTAATTTACTTTGAATGCCATTTTTGGCCGTAAAATATTGCACGACCAAAGGGAAACGTTTTATATTTTTCTTGTTGGAAGCATCCGTTTGCAAGCAGAAATATAAATTATCTGAATTCAAATCATCTATTACATTTTGTAAAGCATATGGACCCAACACCTGTGTAACTAGTGCTTCCATTTTGGTCCTAGCTAGACGAATACTTGTGGCTGTGCTTGAATCAACATAAATAATTTTATTTAACTTAACTGTGCAGTCCATACTATTGTAGGACAAATTATGCTTAACAGTGTGATATGTTAAGGCTAGCTCAGCAGCTGTAACATTGTCTTTGTCACTGTAAAATGAACCTTGAGACGAAGTGGAAGCAGAAGCAGGCCCAATAAATTTTTCAAGCAGTCCACTTGATTTTTTCATTTCAGATTTCGATTTATGCTGTTTTGTTTGCAGGTGTTGCTTAACCTGAAAACCAATAATAAACCCATCACCTCACCACCACACCACCACCAAGAAACCAAAGATTAATTATGATGATAGTGATACTAATTCTTTCCATGCATGCTCGTTTGTCCCACCCATACTCACACATACACACATCTACCTTAGATTAAGTTTTTTCCACTAACCTGTCCTATTCCAGCTGAAGCAATAGCGAAAATCACTCCGCATAATTTGCATTTCGCATTATATTCATTTTGAGGGTCATTGGTTAACCAAGCACCATACGTTCTTTTTCCCACAGACTTTTGTACTTTTGCCTTCGTTTTGTTTGCTTTGTATTCATTTTTTTTAAGCATTTTTTCGGTGTACTGCAGGCAGAGTCACAACAGCAGTCCAACTCTAAGTCAGAGTCCGATTCCAGTAATCGTTTTTTAGATGTATTTCGTGAGATACAGTTATCTGCATCCATAACTGAAGAATTATCACAATGTACACACCAAGAACGGAAAATAATATTTGAACTTTTGTTTTAACCTCAAAAAACAAAGCAAAAAATGACAAGTTGACATTGACATTTTGGGTTACGTCAAAGGGTTACGTTCAAAAGCGATAGTGCTGCTCAGCATTTAATTTTATCGACGCGATCCGTTCCGTTTAACGCAAATAATCGCTTGACCTTTTTGTTTCTTTTAGTAAACAATTAAATAAAACCTTCAAAAGTCAAAATAGGTAAAAAAAAGTATTTTCACGTACTTTATTGCCCTCATAAAGTATAAAGTACGTTTACCCAAAATAAAGTACAATACTTTATTATAAAGTACGGGTGGCAACCCTAGTTGCAATGTACCCCGATGCTGAGAATGCCCTCACCGACTCAACACTGGTTGGCAACAAAGTCAACACTGACTCTTACATCATCGCTGCCCTTTGGAACTAATATTACAGGAGCAGGTGCGTCACACACACTCTTCTATGATATTATTACTGATCATTTCATCTAATTTATCTCTGTTTTTGTCAACCTGGAGATAATCTAATATGGCTATACTGCTAGAATAGGACGGATACCAGTGTCAATTCTATGTTCTGCATAGAGTGCATGTCCCTCATTTACCTCAAATATATCGCTAAACTTGGTCAATTGTGCATTTAACTGAGTTCTTTGTTCATTGCGTAAATGCGTGCTTCAACGAGAGATAATGAAATATTCAGAGAATACAGTGTCATAGGGTTTATTAAAACATAATCAATACGAGGATCAATCGCTTAGTTTTGATCTGCAGGCTCGCGTGGACGAACTGGGCGTGGTGGGGTATCCAGTTACTTCAGTTCCCAGCGTGGCTTTTTATTACAGGAGCCGTCATCCTGGTATACTAGCGACGGCGTCATTGTCGAAATCATCTTCAGTTCCCTTGACCAACGCAAGAATTCTGACAGCCCAGTGTCTTCGAAGTTAGCTTTTTCACAACATTTGGTATCTTTTCATTTATTAATTGCAGGAAAACGTTTCTTGCGGTTTGTCTATAAAAAACTAGACTCTTTGTGGCAAATGAGACTAATTCCCGCAGATTCTAGAAAATCGATCCCCAGCAGCGTGCGATTATCCTTTGCGTTTGGTAATACGGTGAGTGTAATGGGCAATATACAGTTACCAATGACTACCTCAACACTGAATGTAAGAAGCGCTTCCATTTTCACAGTGCCATATCGGCCAGACTAATTTCGGCGTTCCTCTCCGTAAATGTTACTCCTGCATCCAGAAGAATTTGGCACAATAAGTCGCTCGCGATGCTGGTCCTAGCGGCAGTATCGATGAATTCGTAACCATTTTTCCCTTTTCAATGATATCTCTACTGTCAGGACTTTAATATGATTTTGCTGCATTACTGTGGTAGGCGTATATAATGATGCCGGTTTTGGTGGATTGTTCTTTGCTTTGCAGTTATTGCACTTGCTTCTAAAAACGCCTGGCGCGCCACATCCATAACAGGTGACTGTCGGTTTCTCTTCATTCGTAACTATTGCTGCCTCTTTTACATTAGGCGTTACATTTCCGCACTGAGCGATCCGTTTGCGGCATTCGTCGGCTAAGTGTCCTTTCCTGCCGCAAAATAGGCAACGTTTAGGCTTCTATATTTCAACCACAGTAGTTTTGGTTGAAATAGAAGTTTTGTTTGAACTTTCTAGTGCTTCCAGGTACCGAGCACGCTCCAACAAGTGTTCAAATGTCTTAATGTCCAATCTTGCTATCGTTTTTCTGCAGTTCTAATTTTAGTAGGCCAAATATCAAATCGATCTGGTCCTCTTTCTTGTGGCGCTTCGGTGGTAACAGACCAAGCAGTGCACGTTTTTGGCAGAGTAACTCGTCAATTGATTCATTGTTACCTTGTACTGACGAGAAAAGTTCCAAGTAAACTTCGTGCGGTTGTCTCTTCAGGGCAAATGCGGACCATAGATGTTTTATAGCCGCAGACCAGGTTTTAATTTCTGATCGTACGCCTTGCCACGAAGTACTTGCACCATCTTTCAATTAAGGAGCCGTGTGAGTACGTCGTCGGATATGTTTTCAATGTTCTTAAAAATCTCCACGGCGGTAACAAACTTCTCCACTTTCTTATAGTCCCGTTCTCCGGAGAATCTGATGTCACAGCGGGTGAAATTCTTGTTTGATGCCATTGTAGCAGATTGCACTTTAGATAATAGTTGGTTCAACTGAGTATCTGACAGTTGTATTGTTTGTATCGGGGATTGTGACATTGGTGTTTCTTCTCCTACCTTCAGATCGAAAAATTCCTCAGTGTTGCTCATTGAGGAAAAATATTAACACACCACACCACACAAACACAGTATCGTTTTTTTATCTATGTATGTTGCTTGTGGTTTTTTTTTATTTAGGGTAAAGAGTACAATGATTGGCCTTTTAAGGTAAACATTGATTTTCAACATATATTCCTCTGTAATAAAGTCCCAAATCGCAAAATTTTCGCTGTCAAGTTATTCCTTAAAACCCGATAATTCGAATAAATCTTAGCCAGAAATTGTTATGGAATCCATTCTGAACTTTAGTACAAACAATGAAAAAGGGGACCAAAAAGATAATAATTGGTGTATAAACATTGGCATACCAAAAGTATAATGATTGGCGTGTCAATCGTTATACTGTCTCTTTCACTGCCAATTTTTATACCATTTTGGGGCCAATCACTATTCACTTGCATTATTTTTGAATAGTTCCGAGTATATTTTTCAGATGTCGAGTTGTAAGATACCTATAGGTACATACTAACCGTCATCGAAATAGATAGTAGGTAACAATATAAAACAAAAACAGAAGTAGGGAAGGCGTAATTTATTATAGAGAAGTACTTAGGTATACGAGTATGGCACATTATATAAAACAATTTGGAAGGTAAGTATACATATAATATGGTTAGGTATGTCAATTTCTAAAATAAATTAAGTCATAAATATCAAATTCTTCATTTAAATATAAATATCTAAAAAGTGTACCTATCTATCGGAAACACAAAATTTTTATAAATTAAACTGTCATTCCAAACAAACAAAATTAAAATCTCTCTGAATGTTATAGTCCGCGGCATCTAACAATAGCGATGGCCGTTAGTTTGCGCACTTGTAAAATAGAAGACTTTCTACTAAAATTGGTTTCTGCGCACTCAAGGTCATCGTCAAACTTACGTGCCGCGAACTATAAATAAACTTTGATTTTTAACTGTGCGAACTAAACTAACAGATGCAAATGTCAAGTTCCCATAAATTTTGACGTTTAGCGTTTGTCAAAAGGAACAAAAAGTGTATGGGAATGTCACATTGCCATCAGGGACTTTAATTTGTGTAATTCAAAACCAGAGTTTAGTTAGATGGATATACTTTGTAAAATCAAAACTTAGAAGCTATTATATAAAATGTGTTATTACAATATTTTAACTTAACATGACCTGTATGTTTATCTTTTTCTTAAAATCAAGCAAAATTTTTTCAACCAAGGTAAGTTTTCAATTCGCTCAAAAAGTATCAATCTCCTTGCTGCAACGTTGTTTAGGGCAAGGAAAATTTGATTTACTTTTTTATATTTTTTTTTATAAATGAGTATCCAGTAACTGGAAATATCAATTCTATAGTTTTTACGGCCTGATTATCTAAATTTACAACACGTCCCCACGACAATACAATTCTTATTTTGCCCCCCACATCCATCAGCAATTAAGCGAATAGTTGTAATACCAGTTTTGTCAGTATTAAAACTGTCACACCATTTTCTTTTAAAACTGTCATACTATTTTCTTTTGCCAGATTCAAGGCCTCTATGCAAATGGTCGACTCGTGGTTATCGTATATGAGCAGACTAGGATTGTCCTTGCTGCTGTTTGAATAACTAATAAAATTAGGTTTAGCTGCTACCGGATGGTGCAGCTAAACCTAAGGTTCCAGTTGGAGCCTCTGCGACCTATATTTATTACTACCTTTATTTTTTAGGACACGAGTTATGACATGACATCCACAGATTATAACATTATAGAGGGCGCTACTTACTTAAACATTTTGTTATTACTTAACACTCCCACTTAACAAAATAAAAAACATTTCCAAAAACTTATGGTGCTTAACAAAATTCAAACCTTTAGTAAAAAGATCAGCTGGCATTTCTGAAGTTGGTAAATATGCTAACCGAATAACATTATTATTTAAGTGTTCTCTGAAAAAATGATAGCGAGTATCAATATGCCTTGACCTCTTATTCAGACAATTATTATTTGCCAACTTCTGTGCAGACTGATTATCATTGAAAATAGTTATTGCATTCAAGTCATTCGTTATCTCACATTGCAAATTTCTTAAGTAAATAGCTTCTTTGCAGCAATCAGCTATACTCATATATTCTGCCTCTGTGCTTGACAAAGCAACAGTGGCCTGCTTCCTAGTTTGACATGACACAGCACCCCCAGATAAAGCAAAGAAAAAACCTGTATAGGAACGCCTATACAAAACATTGCTGGCCCAATGAGCATCAACAAAAGCTTGTAATTTACAGTTATCTCTAGCAGTGTATTGAAGACATAGATCTTTAGTAGTATTCAAATATTTTAAAACCCTTTTGGCATAAGCCCAATGTATATCATTATAACAATTGTTAAATTGACTCAAGTAATTAACAGCAAATACAATATCAGGTCTAGTCAATACAGCTAAATAGCTGTATTGACTAGACCTGATATTGTATTGTATTGATTGGTTGTATGATGTATCTACATCATATAACCAATCAGCTGTTGGTAAGGCAAATGGGTAGGAGAAAGGGGGGTAGCCCCGGCCAATATTTTTTTTTTGTTATTGTGATTAAATTATCAAGAGAAAAACAAAGAAAACTACGAAAATTAATCAACACTATATTTATTCGTATTACAAATATTGAAATTTTGAGCAAAAATAATATATATACTTATTAAACCCACTTCAATTAGTCGTCAAATTTTGGTATATTTTTAAAGTGGCGGGTAGCTCCGGCGACCTACGTAATTAGTTGGCAAATCGTTTTTTGGCGACACACACAACACAGTTATAGTACACATTCGATGGATTTATGTCTCATGAGCCCAGTCTTCACATATTTTGCATTGGATCCAGTCCTCATCGAATGTTTCACCACAAATATTGCACTCTGTTTCCTTATTTTCCGGCTTAGACGCAACCTTTGCTTTCACCTGCACTTTCATTTTTTTTTTACCTTTGCCGCAGCTTTAGGATCTTTGGCTTTCTCCGTCAATTCCTTTTTGTAAGGCGAAGATGTCAAAATTTCGCTTCTTTGTGTTCTTCTTCTCCTAGCTGTTAATCGTTTCTTTGAGGCATCTGGAAGAGGTGACAAAACCTTCATCACATCATTAATATTCCCAACATCAACACTTGGACTTGGCACAACCTCTTGTAAGGCTGCTGACGACACAGCTGGAACGCTAATTGCTGGTTCAACGTTTGAGTTTACTACTGCTTCATGAGATTGAATGGCAGTTGACGATACGGTCACACCACTGGTTGACGGTCCTGGTGTATTTTCAAATGCTGTCGCACTAGGAGCTTGAATTGTTGACTGGCTAGATCTATTTTCGATTGGTACGT